>LPNX010588257.1:3021-66005 GCA_001517045.1 Pseudotsuga menziesii
ATAAAATAGGGTGCATTCTTGAGAGGAGAAGGCATACCATGGAAGAGAGAGATGGTTCAGATCTAAGATAGATTAGGCACACTTCATATGTGGCAGAGGAAGAACACTTTGGAGACAAAAATTATCTGTAAGTGAGGTCGATACATATATATAACACAATATTGATTTTCCAAATAGTGAGGGACACATTTCCTAAGCATGGGGTGCATTTCACTGAGGAGGGTGAGCTCTGAGATAGTGATTACTAGATATGAGAGAGGGCTTCACGAAGATAGTGATAAAGAGGAAGGAGGGTGAGAGGTCCTAATTATATAGTAGTTTCTAAATAGATACAATTAGAGTAGAAAGGCACATTTAGTCCAGGGGTGCATTCATTCAGAGTGAAGGGCATAGTCAACTAGAGGGGCACATCACTCAGTCTTTCATCAGATCAGACTTGACCAGTAGGGCCTGTGTGGCTCAAATATAATTCCATGTTGGATTAATCTATTGTATCAATTATAAACTTGCTAAATACTATAAAATTTTCTTCCATCTATTATTGGTTTTCCTGCAAGGGGTTTTCCAGGGTCATTTGAGTAAAAACATAGCGTCAATTTATGTGTGATTCTTCTTGTTAATTTGTAGTAGATATCTTATGTATTGCAAGTTATAATTCATTTTTTATGCTTTTATATTCTTTGTGAATCACATCCATATTAGTATATTTCTTGGGATTAGAAATATTTGTGATTGTGTTGAGATCAGATTTTTTTAGTGAGCCCTATCTAAAAAATCTACAATATACTCACCAAACCCTTAAGTGTTGAAAGAATGAAAAAGTAATTGTACTTTAATTGAGAAGGGGAAATTAATTACAAACTTCATAACAAAAAATATTAATAAAATATTGAACTTCCAAATTTTAATAATGCTAAAAAATAACCAACCATTTATTGAAGAACTTGTATCTTCAATATTTTACAAATCAAAATTATCCACAACACTATAATTTCACATAAATGGATACAATTAAAAAATATTTATCAAGGAAATTGCTTCCCTTCATTCATGCTAACACCAAAAATTTGATAACCTAGCTCATCTCCCTTAGCCACATCATTTGTACACTTTTCCTAAAAGTTTGGCATCCACCAACCTAAAAGTCTAAAGCTATATGACTATATTCGAAAATACATACATTTTTCCACATAAATATTTCACAAATACAAAAAGAAAAAGGGAAAACATTAAAAAATTCAACAAGAGCATAAAAGTCACGAAACATAGTGTCAATACCATGGTTTTCCCAAACTAAGGGAAAACATACTACCAGTAAACTTTTCCATAAAAATAGGGGTGGACGCCCCCATTTCATAAGTTCATTTTTCTCCTCACTGAAACTATGTTAGTTTTACTCCAAAACCCTAGCCACCATTTTGAGATAGGAACCCCTATTGAGATCAACACCTGGTGATTCTTGAGGTGGAGAACTAGTGAATGTTGGAGACTAGTAGCACCATCAATTGTGTAGCTACAAGGGCCCCATAGTCTTTGAGGTAACTTGAAACTGAATGTAAAATCCCTATTCATTTCCAAATATTGAAAAGAAATCTATTTATTCTTTCATGAAAGTTACATGAATTCTTGTGAATGGTTTACTGTGTTTTCTTTATTACTTTTACTGCTTATCATTTATAGTTACTGTCCATTATTTATTGTTACTACATGTTTTTATGGCAAAGCAATTATATTTGAGTTCTTTTGCTCACAACTCACAGGCCTTTACTCTTTAGCTTATATTTTTAGTTACATAGTTTAGCTCTCATTTTACTAGTTTTTACTTGCATTTACCACACTAGTTCCACACATTAGTGCCACAATTGACACTCTCTTGTGTTACTTCTACCTTGGATTACTTAAGCCAGTAGAATCGATTTTTTTCAGCTATTGGAGTTCGAAAGTAGTGACAATTGAAATGTCGACCACACTGGGTCGATCCCTATAAATCCCTACTTGTTTTCACTGTTTGCGTGATGGTGTTATCTTGATGAATTTTTGGTTTGTTGCATCCATTAGTGTGGTTGTTTTTTAGTTCTTTTTATCCCCCTAGTTGGATTTTGGCTTGTAAAACTGGCCTTTTTTCACCCCCAAGCCCCTTGCTCGACCCCTGTTTGAGTTGTTTTTTATTTTTATTTTTCTTCTCACCCAGTCCTGCAGAGCACCTTCTTGGTGATTAAATTTTCCCTAGGGCACCCTGTTTTCCCATTTAAGTGTGCCATAGAGCACTCTTAATCCCTCGATAAGAGCGTTCTACCCTGTAATTGCTCGGTTTTTTATCTTCTTATGCTTTTTCACAATGCGCACCCCATAATTATTATGTTACTCAGAAAGAAGTACTGTGAGACTAACAAAAAAAAAATTGAATCCCCTATTTAGAACCTCGACCTTTACAAACTGAATGTTTGATTCTCGACTGTGATAGTTTTCATGCCCTTGTTTGTATGTTACATCATTTTGAGTGGATGTTTTTGCATAGTGTGACTTTTTGTTTTAGTCTAGCAGTAAATGAGCATTCCATTTATGAGTATTTTTTGTACATAGCAGGATCTATTTAATGTTCTTTGCAAAATAGTTGGTTGGTTATCATAGTCCCTTTCAATTTTAGTTATTTATTTTCAGCATACATTGAGATTGTTCACACGACTTGTGCATCCACACACTCCCTAATATCAAAGTGAGCCTAAAAAATTATTAAATTGAACATGCATTTAACCCCACTTGGGGACCACAAACAATATTCTAGATAGGTAGGGCACTAGGGGTAGGCATCCAAATAATCCCCCTTTTCCATTCACATTTGAGACATAGTTGTTGACTCTTAGGGTACCAAAATACCCTAGTATTTTTTGTCATGGTTATGATTAATTTGTTGAAAGGCCTCTCCCTTAGGAGGGAAAGTCGTGCGACTAGTTCTAGAAGGCTAGGTGGAATGTGGATCTCCACTTAGTTCACAAGGACACCTACTCATAGTCCTCATTGCATTGCTAGGATACCTTACCAGGGGTACAACGGACCAAATACTAAAGCAAAAAAATTACCTCTCTAGACATGCCATGAATGGGGTAGCCTAGTTACCATTCTTCTAAGGCTCTTTTACCTAGGATCCCTCTCGGTAGGGGGATATCCCTTATCCATTTTGGTCTTCCAGGCCATATTGTCTGATTGAATATATCACAGCCCTATAGAGAATGTGGTTTGTGAGGGCTTCTGTTTGCTTAGTTAGGTGTTTGCATGCTCTCATACCTCATAGGTTAGCAAGCCTTTTTGTTTCTAGGTAGTGACTGTTTGTTGGAATTCTAGACTTTTTACAACTCACCCATTGTGACACATGATTGCAATATATTTTTATAGTGTGTTATTAGCTTGAGTTCCATTTTTGTTGAGATCTCTCCTTCTGCACACACGGATGCAGTTGGATTCTTTATCCCTGTTTCGCAATTACATTACTTCACTTGAATGAAGATGAGATTCTGGCATATTACTCCAATCAAAGGAAATAACCTCATTACTTGGAGAGGGTTCTGTTGAAACAAACAAAACTTCCCCTTGTGTAGAACAATTTGAACTTACTATGAAAACTTCAGCAGGTTTCAGTTCACTATCAACTGGAAGATGAGATGAAGATTGTGTCAAAGTGACTACTTCAGTTTCAACACTCTCAGGGTGAAAGTGTGGGATCTGGTGGAGATGACATCTACTTGACCACTTTAGCTTCACTCTTCAAAGGAATATTGGGATGAACCACTTGTTCTTCACTCTCTAAAGATAGAGTGGTATCAACTAGGGATGGAATTGGATCGACCAATTTATCAACCGATGGGAGGTCAAGGGACAACTTACAATAACCTATTGGAAGTCGTTCTTGAGGAACAATAATATATTCTAACAACTTTGAAGCTTCATCCATGTGAGGACAAAGGTAAGTAAGGTGCATGTCCTTACATAGCAAGCAATGATATATTACTTTTCCTTTTCAAATCTTAACCATAGAGTCACTCGTTGGCAGGGTATCATCAGTATGATGACCATAGGATGATGACATGAGTTGTCGAGAAGCCTCAAACCACACTTCTAAAACTTGGGACAGACCATGACAATGCTTAAGAATATGGTCACCCTTGCAAATTCTACAAGGGAACTTAGGCTTACCAGGTGTTTTTGTGGGAAAATCAACACTCTCAACACTGTGAGGAGTATATGGTTGAGATTTGGTTTCTTGTTTGTCTATATTCTTCTTAATATTCCTTTTCTTCTTCTTCTTCTTCTTATCCACCTCATTACTAACATCAGAAATTTTGACATGCGAAGAAGGAGAAAGGGAAGAAGACGCATCTGGAAAAGAAGGTGAAAGATCAACACAATGCTGATGCTCTTGTAATGGAGAGTTGGGATTTGAAACAATCAGTGCACTTGGGATAACCACACTGGAGAATAACCATATATGTAATCCTAAATTCAATCTAGGAATATTTAATGTAGCCATGAAAGGAGGACCAACATTTCCAAATGAAGGAACAACAAAATATTTCCATTGAGAATGGGTCTTTTGGTTGGTAGTCCAATAAGGCATAGCCATAGACACGTAACAAAAATGCATCTCTCTTTAAGACTTTTAGCTATACAGGAAACAAGCACTACTCAATCTAAAGCAACAAGCAAACCTGTTAAAGGAGTGGATAAAAATTCAATATCCTCACAAGATTTTCAAACCATCACAACTCACTATATACTGGATGTCCAATAGTAAAACACGATAAAGAGGATTGGGACCATACCCTTGCCTGAATACTCGACTACCTAGATGATACATGCATAGTAATCTCCCTGATTGTTTTTCTTGGTGTATTAAGATGATAGGATGACCAATGGGATTTTGTCAGATGGCTTCAGGATCCCTAATTGTGTCTCCTGATATACATAAGGTACGTGGGAGCTTGAATCCATAGTAGTGTTGTCTAATGCACAATCGTACAAAAGGGGACTTCCTATATATCGCTAAGTACATGAAGTAGCTTTCGATATACCTCAAGCGTACATGAAAGGTCATTCGATATACCAACTTGTACGTGGAATAGCCACACAATCCTCAAGATGCAGTGCAGACAATAAACGACATCTCCTGCATTAATAGACGTCGAAGCACATATTCTAACCTATCACACACTTATTGCTAAGAATTTTAACCTAACTAGCACTTATTTTCATCTGAAACGGTTAAATGGACATATGGAGTCAAGACTAACTCAGAAACCATGCAAGGATGAGATACAAATCTCTCAATTTTTCTTTTAATGGATTCCCTACTTATGAGAGAGTAAGAGGTTTTTTTACCAAATGTAGAAATTGAATAACATACACCCAAACTTGCAACTAGAATTTCATTTCCGATATTTCCAACAAAAGTGAAAAATAGATCTTGAGAAAGAAAAATGTCTAAGTAACATTTCCAATCAAAAACCTAAAGAAAAGAGTCTTTACATATTATGAAAATTGAATTTTTTTTATTTTCTTCTTATATAAAACTAATATTTAACAAAAGAAAAATCTAAAGTAAACTAAAACATGAACAAATTGTTTTTTGATTTTCAAGTATTTTTCAATCTAATAAAGAATATCAAATCAAAATGTTTTCTTTGAACTATGAAGAAAGCAAAAGATCAATTTTCCCATACTACGGAGATTTAAGGAAACAAAGAGCAATCTCAATAGAAGAGAACTCAAGAAAAACTCAACACATGCACACAACAATGAAATGAAAAATTTCCAATTTCGATGAATACTATCCACAGAAAAGAGCGAGAGGTTTCAAGCAAAGAAACAAATGTAAAATTCAATGCAAAAAACATAAACTCTTATTTGAATGCAAAGAGAATATAATTCAAAGAGACTGCAGAATGCACTTCATTTCTCTTAAAATCCAAGATAAAAACACCTCAGAACTAATCCAAAAGGGTCATTGAATACCTACCTCGACGCACTTTGAAGGACTGAACAGGGCATCCCAGAGGGGTCAACGTACTTTGCACACTGCGTAACAATGTCAACGACGCTTTCTGTCTATGGGAAAGAGGTTTTGACACCACTCTATCAGAATAGGAAAAATACATCAGCAAAGGGTCGACGCATTGTCAGAATAACCCAGGTGCATCGATGGATCTAGAGAACAAAAAGAAGTAAATAACATTTAAGATAATCGATTGTAAATCAAACTAGAATTTTGGTAAGTCTAGGAACTAACCAGAGAATGAAAATAGGATTGAAATAAGATTGATTTCTCATCTTATATCCTCGAATGAGAGAGAGAAAAAACTTTGCAAGCTTGTAATCAAAAGAAAAATCAAAACTCATAGATCTAATTAGTTATCCCCAGCATGGTCGCTAGTTTTTTTATCAGAAATTCTCAATCAATGTGGAAAAAGATTGTTTCCCTAGTCTACATGGGGAATATCTAGAACAAAAATTCATGGTGATGCATCCTTTCCCTAGATCATGGTGCTACTTCAATGTGAATCTTTCTTACCTCAACGATGAAGGTGATCCTGTCCTTCAAATTCTCCCTTGATCAGTTGTACCTGCAAAAGAATATAAAGAACAAGATACAATAGTGAAAGAAACAAGAAAATTCAATGATCTATACTAAAGATCAAGGAGAAAAGTAATGAAAAATCGATATTAACACAAGTTGTTCATGCGAAAGGGGAACATGTTTGTATTAACAATATAAGAGAAGAAAACTACAACCAAAGCCTTAATGTTGAAGCTTTGTTATCACAATGCCTTTGACATCACTTTCACACACACTCTACATGCTCTACAAATATCACTCACAACCACACTCTTTGCCTCCTATACCAACAATGATTCCAATAGCATAAAGGTTCTCTCATGGTTCTCTTACCTCCTTTATCCATTAAGGGAAGCTTGTATATATAATCCAAAGATGGCCCAAAGAAGTTGAGATATTTTGGGAGGAAGGTGAGGAATGATCCCTAGAGGTTAAGGGTATGAATTCCACCTACTCCAAGTAGTTGGAATAAGCCTCAATGAGGACTTTTCTCTAGAAGGTTCTCGAAGTCTTATCTTTTTACCTTTTTTAAAATGTTGATGCTCCTTGTACATGGGAAAGTTGCATTGGTGCTCTTTGTCTTGAGAAAACACATGTCACCGGTGTACATTTTCAGCAGGAAAGAGGTGTCAAGTTAGTCTGATGCCTTATGTCAGGAGGCAAGGTGCATTAGACGTCGTAGAGTTGAGAAAAAATGCTCCTCAAAATATGGTTTGGCCTAATCACTTTAGAGGATTGAGCATAGAGACAAATTTCAAGTATAACAATTGAACGTAAAATTGGACATAACATTAGACATAAAAATGGGAACAAAAATAGGTGCATCACTAGGAGCAAACATAGATGCATAAAAATACATCAACCAAGACACAAGACTAGGCAAAAATCTAGGCATAAAAGAAGAAGTAAAATGGGGCACAAACCTGGACATAAAAAAGACATCAAACGAGATGGAAAACTGGATGCAAAGTGGTATTCAACATTAGAAGTAAAACTGAAAACAAAATTAGATGCAAAACTAGACACAATACTAGGTCCAAAATTGGATGCAAACTTGGACGTAACGCTAGATGGAACATTGGGCACAAAACGAGGTGCAAATTTGGGTGTAAAATTTGATGTAAAACGAGGAGTAAAGTAGATGCAACGATGGATGCAAAAATGAGTGCCAAATTGAGTACAAACAAGGATGTAACGAAGGACACAAAAAATGATGCAATACTAGATGCAAAATGGGGTGCAAATAAGGGTGTAAAAAAAGACGCAAAAAATGATGCAAAAAATTGGATGCAAAATTGGACGCAAAAATGGATGTTAAAAAGGATGAAAAAAAGATGCAATAATAATTGTTTTACAAAATTGTACAACAACGCCACCTTTAGCGCCAAATTGTTCACCACATTTAAAAAAAATACAGTAAAATTTGGTGCTAAATCTGGCGCAATTTCTAGTTTTTGTTTTAGTGGAGGGATCACTTGTATATGTAGTAGTAGCATGTGGAGAGTTCAATGAATTCCATACTACTTCTTTTCTTCTTTGGTGTTAGAAAAGTTAGAGAGATGAGGGACAAGCAAAGAATGCCATGATGTTGGACTAGTTAGCTTTATTGTAATCATTATGAGATAGAGTATTTTCATATCAGATTTGTAATGTTGTTGTTCTAATATAATTTTTAGCTGAGTATACAAGTTTGCTTTTTGGAACATGATGTTTTATCTCTTAGCTAAGCTTGCATTCTAATTGGAAAGGGCACACTAAGAGGATTGTAAAGATTTTATTCTTTATTTTTGTAGCTTATATTTTATGTTTGCAGATTGTTAAAGAGTTAGATTTGTGTTTACATTAGTTAATTTCATTTTAGTAATACTTTATTTTAACACTTTAGTATTATATGTAATACTTTATTTTAACACTTTTTAGGTGTTTATTCAGAACAAATATTAGAATTGATAAGAGCTTAAAGTGATTAACTCATATAAGTACAAAAATACTTCCATATTTAAATAAAAATATTCTACTCATCTATTAAAGAGGTCAAAGCTCACAACTGATATTGCACTAGAAATTTAGCTATTCTTCACATTTCCAAAAATCAAAAGTCTTGCTTAGAACGTGTCGTTTACATACAATTTAGTATTAAGCATTTATGTGTTATACTAGATTACCTTTTAGTTCAAAAGGATTCATTAGTTGAAGTTTTTTTGCACATCACATCCTTATGTTTACCTATCATTTCCTATAGGTGCACTGAAATGAGATAAATTCTCATAATTTAATTGATTCGTTAATAATGTGTTTTTTCTCATTTTTTGTTATTCAAATTAACTCTTTTCTAGTTTTCATAATTTTAGAGATTATTTGTTTTTATAACCTTAGAGGTTTACATGATTTTTGCTAGATCTTTTAGTTTGATGTTGAGTAGTTTATAATTTTGAAGCTTTTATTTTAAATCAATTTAGATAGTATTCTATTTTCATTATTAAATTGTTTATTATAGGATTTAGATTTAGAAAGGTATATGTTTCTAGCATCACATTAGATCATAAATTTTATTGGTTTAATTTAAGCATGTGAGTTTTATATTTCAAATAGAATTTATTTGAATTAGATTACTTTTAGTTCACAAAATTATTTTAAAATAGTGTTATGTTTTTCTTTGCTAGTTTCTATACACAATTCTTAGGCATCAATTATTGCATTTTTCTTGCAAAACATTATATTAGACTTATTATCCATAGTTTTCACTTATACTAGACTTTCTTTCATTTAATTTAGTTTGCACTTAGATTAGAGTTTTGAATTTAATTTTAAGTTGAGAGTTTGATTTATTTTTTTTGAACTTCGATATTAGTTTGCAATAGATAGGCTATAATAATTTCTTTATCCTTTTCTTGTACTTTAATTGCTTGTACTTGATTTCATTATGAATATTTGAATTAGATGCATGCGTTATTTGTTAGAGTATGTTATATTAGAAGTTTTGGTCTTTCCTTTCTTGTGCATGCATCTCTAGGTTTACGGACCCCTGATTTGACAATTAAATGCTTAGGTGAATTATTATAGCACATATAGTTTTATCGATCATATAGTCTCAAAAATCCCTAAATTCATCAAATATCGGAAGTGGAATAAATGAAAAATTACAAGGATATGTAATATAAGTCAAATAAAGGTCAACTTGCCAAACTAATTATAACAGGAAGTAGAGGTCAAGGAAATCAACACCAGAAGATGAGGAAAGAGGTCAATACCTATCCCATTTCTTATTCATTCTAAAAGGAAAAATAATGATTGAATGATCATGATAGTATATGAGTAGTGTTTTGTTTTTTCTTCCGAGTAAGAATGAGTTAAAATTAGAGGCACAACCAACCTAAAAGCATGGATTTCTTGCGTAATAATGTCATAAGAATAAGTAAAGTAACGTAGACCCAAAGTAAAAGACTTCATATATCATAAGATTATGCTCAACTACCAAGATAAGGTCTAGGTCAATAAAATGGAGATTATAAACCCTTCTAAATTGTGTCTTTGAATTTGCAAAGAATTTCCAAAAAAAATTTAAAAAATGAGTTATCCAATGTTTTAGTAAACAATCAGTCATTCCTTTGAATTATAATTTGAAATTTGTAGAGAGAGTAGATATTACATCCCCATATACCCCTTAAAAAAAGTCAATATATATTGTATTTAAGTTGTTAAAATAATTCGATTACATTGCACTATAGGAGCACCATAGAAAAATCAGAAAATAAAAGCTAAGTAGACCAATGTTTTGCTTAGTGATCACTCATGCCTTAGAATTAGAATTTGAAATTTTAATAGGGTATAGAAGACATTTTCCTCTATATCCACTCAAAATTTCAATAGTATTATTTTAATGGGTAAAATAATTTTAATTATTTACCATTATAGGATCAATACAAGGAGTTCTGATCTACATTTGAGGACAAATACAATTAAGCATATTATTAGCCTTATAAGTTGCTCCAATCCAAGGAACAACCATAAAATAATATAGGAATAAGAAAAATATTGGCGAAAAGGTAGGTATTAGAAAAAATACAAGAACACATAAGAAATCAAACATAGAGGAAGGAGAAAACAAAGTCTCTTCTAAGACAAGGGAGGAAGACAAGGAACAACAATTAGAGAAGGAATAATGAGGAGGGAAAGTATCAATTTTTTAGGGATTGTTTTGTTGCATAGGAGCATTAAAAACCTCCAACTAATGGGTAATGGAAGGCCTCCAAACTATCTTTTATTTATCAAATGTGAAACATTTGCGCGTTTTAATGATCATCGAGGATATTCTGACTTTTTCTTGTCTACTTATGCATAATTTTCTTAATTACTAAGTATTAATTTAATGAACATCAATATTGAATGGACTTGATGATTTATGCATATATTTCATATGAGGACTAAAGTGATATCTAAATATTGTCATAAATTGAATCATTAAAACAACTATGATCTCTTTTATTTATGACTGTAGACCTCCTTTCCAACTTATCAATAAATTTAACCGATCTTTCCAAGGTTTACAACATCAATATGAAGTAATAAAAGGTATAGACTAGAAGATAATTGCATAGGGGATAGTCAACCATTTTGAATATGAAACCTTGGATCCCATTTGAGGTGGCTTAGCATGATTTTCTACCTAATTTAAGTAATTCTCAAGGAAACCATGGATTGAGGAGGATCTAAATGAATGAGACAACCTCCAAATTTATAGAAAATGTTTGCATGAGTAGTGAGTTTATATTGGATTCACCTTGGGAATATCCAAGCTCATTTTTGTATTTAGAGTGTGGGATATATCATAGTTTATCCAAAAGAAGTTACATTTCAATTTCATGGGAAAAATGTAAATTTGATTTTGCAAATAACAGATATTTTTCAAGTTGAATTTCTTATTGTAACTTGTGTTTTTTCTCATAGGGATTCACCCCATTATTTTCTTTAAGGTATGGGCCTACTCTAAATATGCAATGGATGTTGAATACCCTCTACCCACAGATTAAGTGTTGTTGTTTTATTTCCATTTAATAGTTGCAATCTTCCTTATGCATTTCCATTCCTTGTTATTTATTTCATTTAGCTTTGTAATTTCCTTTCCATCATTACTTTGCTTTCATGTATTTATTTTATTGCTTTTACTTTACAGTTTTCATTAATTTGAAGTACATTTAATAGATCTAATATGATTTTCGACATTGTAAGGATTGAGGGATTGAGTAGCGACTTAAGGATCATAGATCCATTAATGAAATGGACTTATTTAATTGAATATTAATCTAGGAGGAAGTTCCACAAGATCTTCATTTTCCTTCTTCATATTGCCAAAAGATATAGGATTGAAATTCATGAACCCAATTGTATGAATAGTTAATTGGAATGATCTATCAAAGTTGAGCATTTATGCATTTATCTTTTCTTTACTTCATGTACTTCAATGTTATGATTTACCTTATAATGTCTAATATTGAAGCATGTTTGATGGGTATCCTATGATTACTAATGGTTGTAATGATGGCCAACAATTTTAATAGAAAGCTTTAGAATCTTATGTCATCAATACATTCACATGATCTTTCATTTCATCATAAGCAATTTGAGACCTTTGGTTGTTCTTGCACATTTTCAAGGAAGTTATAGTGAAGATCATGATCTTAATGGCATGAATAATCAAGGGAATAACTTTCAAAGTTATGTATTTTCCTTGGTAGATAGGTTAGATTCTTTAATTTCATATCATTTATATGATACATTTCAACAAATAAGACCTCATGGTTCCACGTCCAATGCATAAAACTTCTAGAGAACTATTCCTCTGGGTTGATAATTCAAGTATAATTTAGGGAAAGAAGCAATTCATGCATCAGTAGAATACATTGGCCCACCACTTCAGTGGTGGTGTATTTAAGGAGTCATTGGGATTCCAAAATGTTACTTGAATATTGTTGCAATACCCTATCTCATTAGATTATCTATAGAGTCTCACTTACCTCTTATTTGATATCCCTTCAGGATCCTAGAATACTTCTCTATACTCTTGTTAAATCTCATCTAGCTATTGTTTTTTTCTCTTTAGTGCACCCCTCTATATATGCCTTTACCTTCATTGGTTCTTCGCCTTGTTGATTATGCCCCAAGAAGAGTTATACAAACTTCCTACTTGAGATAATCAATTTCTTGGCTTGGTTAGAACTTGTTAGAGAGATCTTGAATTTATGTTTGTGTGCATCAATGATGAAGGACATCACATACTTGATTGATCCATATTTGTTTTCTCTCCTCGACAAGATTGCACTCCTCATGTACATGTATGGGATTATGATGACTACACCAGATATATCAAGTGGTACAATAGATACCTCCACTTCATCAATATAGTTTGCAGTTACATAAAATTTGACCTTACCTTTCTTATTAACCCTAAGTTTTTCCTCCTTATTTACCCATCCAAATGGGTATGGAAAATTATGTCCATGAACTTCCAATCCAATGTTACTTAAAATATCCTTTGTTATGAGGTTGACATGTATATTAGAATCAAATAGAAAATACACCTTTGTATTCTTGACTTGGATTTTGATATGGAAGAGTATGCCATCTCATTTTATTCCATAGGATGGAGGGTACTTACGTTAAACTCCTTCTACATTGTAATATAGAAAACATTTCATGTACATATGAGCTAATATTTACCTAGTTTCCTAAATCCATGGCTAGGATGTTATTCTTATTAGCCTCCTCATTGTGGTTATTTAGTTTCAACTCTAGGAATAACTTCCAACACTTACCTTTGATATTACCATCAATGTTAAACTAGACATAGTGGTTTCTTGGATCATTGAATTGATGTGCAGTTGATACTATCCTCTTATCCTTTCCTTCCCACTTCTTCATTCCCTCCTTGGAAATTCCTTGGTGGTGTTTTTTCTTGGAACTATTTGGTTATCCTTTATTCTTTTCCGTCCTCCAAATAGTGTGCTTGCACATAGGCCTCATTAACAGTCCTAGGTTTAAATAGAAACTATTTATTGTTCTAGTCAAAGTTACAAATGACTCGACAACTCAAGTGGATTAATTACCTACAACAATTTCAGTTGGTAATTAAGTATCGGAAAGGTAAATCCAATGTCGTAGTCGATTTTCTGAGTCGACCACTCATTACTCTGCATTTTACAGTGATGAGTATGCAGGGATATGACACCACTAATTAGCTTCAAATGTATTCGGTAGACTGTGAATTTTTTGCAATTTATCAACAGCTTCAAACCAACCCTCCATCCACTACCGACTATTTCCTAAAATATACCTTTCTAAACAATCTTGGACAACTTTGTGTATCAAGAGGTGAGCACCGACATAAGCTCATTTGGGACATGCACTGCAACAAGACTACAGGACACTTTGGAGTAGAAACAACCCTTGTCATCCTCCAAATATATTTCTATTGACCTTCACTTAAGTTTTACGTCAACATGTATATTTGATCATGCATGGTTTGTGCCATTGCTAAACTGTCGAATCGATGACAAGGATTGTATATTCCTTTTTCAGTTCGTAATTGACCATGGGAATCTATTTCTATGGACTACTTGATAGGATATCCTACTACAAAACATCAACATGACACGATCATAGTAGTAGTTGAAATATTTTCCAAGATGGTTATTCTCATTCCATGCAGGAAGGCTATGACAATGCAACAAACTTCCCAACTCTTCTTTGAACATGTCTAGAAACATTATGGCTTACCGACGACCATCATTTCTGACATAGATTCCATATTTGTTAGCATATTTTGGAAGACTCTTTGGCAACAGCTCGACACAAGACTCTCCTTATCAACAACTTTCCATCCTGAGACATACAACCATACAAAAGTTGTGAATCACTTGGTAGTACAATTGATTTGCATGTACAACCACAATAATCATCAGACATGGGATGAAAGTCTCCCATACATACAACACAATTACAATTGTGCTCAACAAAACTATATGAGAAAGAATCCATTCGAGATGTATTATGGATTTCAACCCTCAGCGCCCATCGAATTGATCAGTTCATCGTCACAGTCGAATGACACTGACTTTGACTGATGAGAAGTTGAAAAAACATTTAAGTTTCAAGATTAGATATAAAACATCTAGAAACAAGCACAGGAAATGTTGCAACAAGCTAATGTGAAAAGCTAAGGCCCAACATGATAACCATCATACTCCTCTTTAATTTCAAATTGGGGATCAGGTCTGGTTTCATCTCAAGAAGGAACATTTCATTGGTCCATATAGGAGGCTAAAGCCTTTGCGATATGGTCTATACACTATTCTCAAACATATTGGAGAAAACGCTTTCCAACTTGACATTCTTTCATTCTTGGGTCTGCATCCAGTATTTAATGTGGATCTACTTCAATCGTACCACGCACCATTATTGGAACATAATGACTTGCAAACCACAGAACCCGAAGACATCCATTTAGACATTTAAGATCCTATTCCTTGTGATACCATTGTGGGATGAAGCATAGGCCATACAAGGACGAAAAAAATTCCCTTGTTTTAGGTGGCTAAAATCGGACAATTCCTAGCACAAGGAAAGCAGTACTCTACAACTGAACTAGACGACAAGTTTTTTCATATGTACGAGAAAACAATGGGGACCATTGTTTTTTAAGGAAGTAGTATGATCCACCCAAAAATTGGCATTGTTTGTCGACTTTGAGGTTCATAATTGACTTTGACAAGTACGAACCTCAGCATGACCTCAATAGGTTCAGCACCTTGACACCGGCGATCAACATGACAACGAACGATTGTATATGTCTTATATGTTGATGTATTTGTAACTTTGGAATGTATTCACCTATATATCTTATGTATTGTACCCCGATGTTTATTCTGGGAAGTGTCTATAATGTATTAGAGTCATGTCATGCCCCGATGTGCCTATCGGGAGATTCAATAATGTAAACAAGTCATGTCAAGTCATTGTGAGTAACCCTCCTATTGATCAAGGGTTAAAGTCCCTACAGTTGTGAGGCCCTAGGGTTATTAGACTCTCCTAGAGAAGTCAGCCCTAGTGAGTTATTGTCAAGTCAAGAATTAGTATAAATAGAGAGTGAGCCTCTCTATTTATCACACATTCACTCATACTCAATTGTAGTGCATAATTGAGAGAGAAGAAGTTGTTGGGACAAGAGAGAGAGAGACTACTGTTGTTGGGAGATCATCTTACTATTTTTTGGGGTTTTTCTTTTGGTGTTGATTCTATCTCTAAGGAAGTTGTGAGGTTTTCACCTTTATGGTTTCCCCGAGGAAAAACATTGTGTTCATTGTCTCTTATGTTTGATTGTTGTGTGCGTTATTCTCTCAATTAAAGATCCTAAGATAATGCTAGATTAAATGATAAAAAATATAACATGGTATCAGAGATAACCTAAGAAGAAGACACTGTGCAGCTGCGAAAACTAGGGATTCCTACTTTTTGGATCTCTCTCCACAGTTTTTTACCAAAATAAGGTTGGACTAACTCTCCTCTCTAGGGCGCATCTTTCTGTCAAAGCAGAATCTGATTCTGAGCATTTTCAATTTTTGACCCAACACTACTACTGGAAATTAGGGCTTTCCACAGAAGTGAAATTTTTGAGTGAGCTCAAGCCTGGATTGATCTCCTCCTCAAAATCAAAGTTTAGAGATCAAGATCAAAGCTTTTGGTTGGACAGAACTTCAGGAAATTCAAATCCTAATCTGCTCCTAAACCAACTCTACAAAAATTCAGCTCCAGCTCCAGATCCGACATCTTAACCTGGTAAGATCTAAATCTTTTGCATTTCCATTTTAGGTTCTCTATTAATATGTCTCAGCATACCAAGCTTGATGAAAAGCTTGAGGGAGATGATAACTTCCAAGCCTAGAAGTATAGGATCTCCCTGGTCCTGGAAGAAAATCAGTTGGACTCTTACATCATGGAAGAGGTTCCAGTTTGAGAGGGAGATGATGCTAAAGCCTTACACAAGAAGAAATTGGTCATGGCTAAAAGGATTATTGCTAATTCAATTAAGGATCACCTCATACCACAGGTGTCCTCCCTAAAGACACCTAAATCTATGTTTGATTCCCTAACCAAACTGTTTGAAGGGAAGAACATAAATCGGAAGATGACTGTAAGAAACCAATTGAAGAATGTAAAGATCCAGAATGCGGAAACCATCCAATCTTACTTTACAAGAGTCTCTCAGATCAAAGAACAACTTTAATTAGTGGATGAAGAAGTGGAGAATGCATAGATTGTGATGACCACCTTGAATGGTCTCCCTAGGACATGGGACTCTTTCATTCAAGGGATCTGTGCCAGAAAGAAGCTAGTCAAGTTCAACAGACTATGGGAAGAATGCCTTCAAGAAGAAGCTTGGATAGCAGCTTAAGAAGAAAAGATGGGAAGTGAAGATCAAGCTCTCACAGTACACTCCAAGAAAAGTAGAAGAATCTCTCATCACTCCAGAGGCTATAAGAACTTCCACCAAAACGATAACACTAGAAAAGATTTATCTAAATTAAAATGCTATACATGTGATGAAAGATGACACTTTGCCAAAGACTGTCCTAGAAACAAGTTTAACTCTCATAAGAAGAATGGAAACAAGAGAAGACATCATGCTCATGCTATAGAAGATGATGAACCTTCCACAAAGAGAATCAAGCAAGAAAGTGGCGATTCTTCAAGTGATGAAGAATATGTCTTGATTTCTGTCCTCACGGGAACTATCACACATGGAAGCAATGATTGGCTTATAGACAGTGGTGTTTCCAAACATATGACGAGATTCAAAGAATCCTTTGTGAAACTATCTGAACATGAGTCACCTCACAAGGTGAAACTTGGGGATGACTACCAGTATCCAATAAAAGGTATTGGGGAATCCTCCTATAAGCTAGACTCTGGAAAGTCTATGAAGATACAAGATGTATTGTGTGTGCCAAGACTAAAGAAGAACCTCCTCTCCATATCTGCATTGGATGCAAAAGGCATGAGGGTTGCATTTATAGATGGCCAAGTTCTCATGTGGCTAAAGGGAAAGACTATTGATGATGCAATAGTGATTGGGGAACAAGAGGGAGGTCTATACAAATTGAATGGCCATCCAGAATAAGCCTTGGTCCATGACACAATAGAGCCAAATGAACTTTGGAATAGAAGGCGTACACATGTGCATTACAAAGAACTACCACCTGCAAGCAAATTTGTTGAAGGTCTTCCAGAAATTTAGGCAAAAAATGATGGAGTCTGCAAAGGATGTGCGAAAGGAAAGAACACAAAGAAGACATTTCCAAGTGGCGAGAGCAAGGAAAAAGGAATCTTGGAAATCATTCACTCCGATGTATGCGGTCCAATGTCATCAAGTTCATTAAGTGGGTATGTGTACTATGTTTCTTTTATTGATGATATTTCTAGGAAGACATGGATATACTTCATGAAGAAAAAAGATGAGGTATTTAGAAAGTTCAAGGAATTCAAAGCCTTGATCGAGAACCACACAAAAAAGAAGATCAAAACCTTTTGATCAGATAATGGTGGAGAATTCACATCAAATGAATTCAAAGCATTATGCAAATATTCCACTCCATATAATCCACAACAGAATGGGGTTGCAGAAAGGAAGAATAGAACGATCATGGAAGCTGTAAGGGCTATGCTTCATGATCAAGATATTCCCATGCACCTATGGGAAGAAGCTTCCAGAACAGCTGTGTATGTACAGAACCGTACTCCACATAGAGTACTCTAGAACAAGACACTTGAAGAAGTCTTTTTCGGCAAGAAACCAGAAGTCAGCCATCTCAGAATATTCGACTGTCCAATGCACATACACATTCTGAAAGAAAAGAGGCCAAAGTTAGATCCTTCAAGAAGGAAGGGTATATTTGTGGGTTACTCTGAAAGCTCAAAGGCTTATAGAATATACTTCACAGGATTCAAGAATATTGACATCAGTAGGGATGTAATATTTGACGAAGACTCAACTTACAACAAATCTAGAAAGAGAACTGCTGAAGAACCTGAAGCAACAGAAACACCCAGAATTCATGACACAACCATGAACGAAGAAATTCAAGAAGAAGATCGAGAAATAGAAGATCCTCAAGAACTTGTAGATCCACCTCAGAAGAAGAATCCTCACAAGAGGAAATCTGCTTGGGTACGAGAAGCTATCCAAGGTGCATAAAGATATGGGGCTCTAGAATAAAATCACAAAGAAAGGAAAAGAACCAGGTCCTATGCCGATTATTTAGCCCTACTATGTGACATTATGGATAAATAACCTTCCAACTATGAAGAAGTGGCAGAGAAGAAAGAATGGAAGAATGCTATGATCGAGGAGTATCAATCGATCATGAAGAATGATGTTTGTGATGCTGTCCCAATACCAAAAGGGAAGTCTATTGTAACTTCCAAATGGATCTACAATATCAAGCATGCTGTAGATGGCAGCATAGAAAAATATAAAGCAATATTTGTGGCTCGTGGCTTCTCCTAGAAACAAGGAATAGATTATGAAGAAACTTTTGCACCTGTAGCCAGATACACTTCCATCAGATCAGTACTTGCCCTGGCTATAGTGATGAAATGGAAGATACAGCAGATGGATGCCAAGAATTCCTTCTTGAATGGTGTAGTAGAAGAGGAAGTGTATGTGGAGAAGCCACTCAGTTTTGAGACACATGACAAGGAGACTCGTGTGTGTAAATTGAAGAAATCCCTGTATGGGTTGAAACAGGCACATAGGACATGGTAAATAGAATTGATGGCTTTCTATCCAGTTTGGGCTTTACCAAAAGTAAAGCAGATTCCAACCTTTACTACAAGGTTGAAGAAGGTAACCCAGTGATACTCCTACTGTATGTAGATGATCTGTTTGTGACAGGTATGGGTGGGTTGATTTATGATATGAAGAGTGTTAAATTTTCATATGCTTAACTAAGACATCAGTATTTCATTTCATTTTCATAACAAAAGCATATAAACAGGATCACTGAAAGATAGACAAGCACAACCATACAAAAGGAACACAAAGATTTATCCTGGGAAAACCCTAAAAGGAAAAACCTAGCAAAAGCTTCCTCAATATAGATGTCCCCAAAAATATAAAAGATAAAACCAGTAAGGAGATCAAAGCCTGATCCTCCTCCTTTTCTAGCTACTTCTATTCTCCACTAATGCGCTACACAAGTGAGAGTGTGTGTGATAAATGAGGAGCACTACACCTCTATTTATATTCATCCGTTCACTTAAGTTAACTCATATGTCATGTAGGCTCGAGTTAATCATGTAGGCTCGAGTTACACATGTAAGCTCAAGTAACCACACTGGGGTGCTAATGACCCACCTTTACAATTAGAGAGGACTGCCTCATGACTCTTATTAGTTCTTCCGATTAGGAGAATCGGGGTACAAATTAATACAAGTGGTTCTCCCAGTAGGACCATTAGGGACCACAAAGAAATACATATAGAATATTATTCGAAGTTACAATATTTCAACACTCCCCCTTAACGAGAAGGGTATTCTATAACAACATCAACAACAACAATAATAGGAGAGAGATAGAGGACATCATCAACATCATCAGGTTGATACATCTATAAATCATTGGAAGCTTTTCAACATCATGTAGTCTTCATCTTCAATTTTTAGTCTTCAGCATTATCAGTACTTTGACTGCTTCGATCAGCAACATCTTCTTCAGCACTTTGACCTTTAGATTAGCAACATAATATTCAACACTTTGACCTTTCGATCAGCAACAACATCATCATCATACTCTGATCTTTCGATCAGAAACATCATCATCAAAACATCAACATCATCATCATCAAAATATCAGCATCAAAATATCATCATCACATTCTGATCTTTCAATCAGAATCATCATTATCATCAGCCTCTGATCTTTCAATCAGAAACATCATCAACCGGACATCATCATACTCTAACATCAACTCATCATCATATTTTGATCTTTCGATCAGTAGGTCATCATCAGCACACTTTGATAATACGACATCATCATCATCAGGATCTCATCATCATCACATTCTGATCTTTCGATCAGAAACATCATCATCATCATCGCATTCTGATCTTTCGATCAGAAAACATCATCATCAGCAGCAACATCATAATCATAAGCAACTTCTGATCTTCCGATCAGAAAACATCATCATCATCATATTCTGATCTTTCGATCAAAGAACATCATCATCAGCAACTTCTGATCTTTCGATCAGAGAAACATCATCATCATCATATTCTGATCTTTCGATCAGAGAACATCATCATCGTCAGCAACATCATCATCATCATATTCTAATCTTTCAATCAAAGAACATCATCATCATCAGCAACTTCTGATCTTTCGATCAGAGAAACATCATCATCATCATATTTTGATATTTCGATCAAAGAACATCATCATCATCAGCAACAACATCATCATCATATTCTGATCTTTCAATCAGTACGTCATCATCATCATAAAAACATCAACATCATCAAAACATCAACATCATCATGATCAAAACATCAACATGATCCTTCCTTTCGGAATTACGGGATCAACATGTCTGTGGTACTCAGACGATCCTTCCTGTCAGAATTACGGGATTTAGGTCTTTACGGAGTTACTAATGATCCTTCCTTTTGGAATTACAGGATCAACACATCTGTGGAGCTTAGACGATCCTTCCTTTCGAAATTAGGGGAAAAAGTCTTTACGGAGCTACTAACGATCCCTCCTTTTAGAATTACGGGATTTAGGTATTTACGGAGTTGCTAACGATCATTCCTTTTGGAATCACGGGATCAACACATTTGTGGAACTCAGACAATCCTTCCTATTGGAATTACGAGATCAACACATCTGTGGAACTCAGACAATCCTTCCTATTGGAATTACGAGATCAACACATCTGTGGAACTCAGACAATCCTTCCTATTGGAATTACGGGATCAAGTCTTTACAGAGCTACCAATGATCCTTCCTTTTGGAATTATGGGATTTAGGTCTTTACAGAGTTACTAACAATCCTTCCTTTCGGAATTATAGGATTTAGGTCTTTACGGAGTTACTAACGATCCTTCCTTTCGGAATTACGGGATCAACACATTTTTGGAACTCAGACAATCCTTCCTATTCGAATTATGGGATCAACACATTTGTGGAACTCAAACAATCCTTCCTATTGGAATTATGGGATCAATTCAATGATCCTTCCTTTCAAAATTACGGGATTTAGGTCTTTACGGAGTTACTAATGATCCTTCCTTTCGGAATTATGGGATCAGCACATATGTGAAACTCAGACAATCCTTCCTCTAGGAATTATGGGATCAACACACGTTCTAGAGTATCGAAGTCACTGGATCCATTCTGAACCGAAGTTCAAGGATGATACAATCCTACCACATTCACAAGGACCGAGATCTCTGGATACATTTTGAACCGAGGTTCAGGGATGATGCAATCCACCACTTTCACGGGGGTTGAGACCTCCGGATACATTTTGAACTAAGGTTCAGGGATGATGCAATCCACCACTTTCATGGGGGCCGAGACCTCTGGATACATTTTGAACCAAAGTTCAGGGATGATGCAATCCTACCACTTTCACGCGGGCCGAGACCTCCAGATATGTTTTGAACTGAAGTTTAGGGATGATGCAATCCCACCACATTCATGGGGGCTGAGACCTCCGAATACATTTTGAACCGAAGTTCAGGGATGATGCAATCCCACCACATTCACGAAGACCGAAGTCACCAGATCTATTTTGGACAGATGTCCCAGGATGATACAATCCCTCTTCATTCTCAAGGACCGAGGTCTCCGGATCACCTTAGGGCAAGTGCCTAGGGATGATACAATCCCACTGCAACATCACTACTCCCCCTTTCGAGGAAGGTCTTTTTGAATAACACCAAGCTTGTCTCGAAAGTGTTCGAACTTTACCCGAGATAGAGGCTTCATCAGTACATCATCATTCAAACCATCATCATCTACATCTTCAGTATGTAAATACTGAAACATCATCTATATCTTTAGTATGGGAATACTGAAACATAATCATCTACATCTTATCTTGTATGTAGAAATACTGAATTTTTATGTGTTACAATCGGAACACAGGGTTCTCTGTCATCACAAATCTGGTTATCACATAGAATGATTGTAGTATCCATCTTCAGGTCAAAGAGACCTGATATCAGCTTCCGAAGCCATATGACCTCACAACTTAGTAGAGAAATCTGCTATGTATTCTGCTTCAGCCATGCTATGAGAAACACTGGATTGTTTCCTGCTAAACCATGAACTCATAGCAGACCCCAAACAAAAGAATCTACCTGATGTGCTTTTCCTATCTGAGATACTTCCAACCCAATCTGCATCTGTGTAGCCATACAATCTATACTCATGGCTACCATCATAGTATAGACCAAAGTCTATAGTCCCTTTCATATATCTCATCACATGTTTTGCGGTTACTAGGTGAACCCGTCTTGGTTGAACAAGATATTGACTTAAGGTTTTCATAGCAAAACAAATGTCTGGTCTGGAATTTGTTCAGTACATTAATGACCCAATGATCTATCTGTAATGAGTCACATCCACTAACTCTGATGAGTCATCAGCTAATAGCTTCAGGTTGGAGTCCATGGGTGTGGCCATGGATTTGCATTCCAACATATTGAATCTCTTCAATATCTCTACCACATACTTTCCTTGGTTGAGAAAGATTCCTCCTGAACTTTGTCATATTTCCAGACCTAGGAAATAGTGCATTAACCCAAGGTCTTTCATCTCAAATTATTCTGCTAGTTTCTTCTTGCTTTCCATGATCCGGTTCTCCTTCCCTGTCAAGAATAAGTCATCCACATATAATAACAGGATGACAGGTTCATTTTTTACAACCTTGAGATAAAGGTTAGGATCAGCTTTACTCTTGGTAAAGCCCATAATTGATAGGAAACTGTCTATCCTTCCATACCAAGCTCTGGGAGCTTGCTTCATGCCATAGAGGGCCTTCTTCAACTTACATATATGAGTCCATCTGTCTTCAACTTCAAATCCTTTTGATGTAAAAATATTCCCCAATCATACCATTAAGGAAGGATTGTCTTTACTTCATCATGGAAGCAACTACCATCATAGTTCTGAAGGAAGTGTACCTTGCTTCTTGGAGTAAGTGTCTCTTCAGAATTAATTCCCTCTTTCTTATAGAAACCTCTAGCCACAAGTCTTTCCTTACTTCTATCAGCGACATATTTTATCTTGCAAATCCATTTGTAAGATACCACATTCTTGCTTTCTGGTTTGAGTACTATATCCCAAACATCATTCTAGTATTCTTTTATCATAACATCTTCCATGAGTTCATCTTGTCAGATCATCAACATATCCTAGTCTTCTGCATTCAACTTTGAAGGTTGGAACCCAAAAGTCTCAATCCATCAGGAAGCTCTCCATCATGTCGTACCATGTCGAACTCAGATATCTTCTGTAGTCACTCCCCCTGAAGTGGAGTATTATCTTCCTTCTTCATTCTATACAGGTGGTTCTATGCTTGATATATACTAGTCAATAGAGTATGTCATGTCATAGTCTATTCTTTCTGAGGCAAATCATGAACCTTGCTTTGTACACTTTTTCTTGTATATCCATATGGAGGATACTACATACTTTCCTTTATGTCTCGAAATCATATCGTATACATCATTCCCCATGATCAACTGTTATTCTTTGATCATATCTTCTTTCATAGCATTCTTTTCTTCATCTTGAGTTATCTCTCATACTCATGGTAGTCTTCATCCTTCGAGGAGGATCTACCGCTCTTTGAAGCTCTTTCTTCCGTCATGGTGTCTCTGACCCTGGGAGCTTCAGATTCATGTTTATTGAATTCTCATCACTTGTTCTTTGGAACAAGTCTCATCCTTATTTTCTTGTAGGAGGTTGTACAGGACCTTTCCTACAATTCAAATGCACCAGTTGCATGGTTAGAACTATTTCATAAATCATATGCATAACGACAAATTCTTATGCATCATGCAACTGTTTAGCCAATACAACATTCATCCATGTCTCACAGAAACTTTCTAGACTAATCCAATATGTCAGAAAAGAGGTTCGATAAGTAGCAATGGAGAGTTGTATAGCACCATGAACTACTTACCCATCACATGCATATTAGTAGTATACAGTCATTAATGCAAACAATCTATCATGCATAACACATCAACTGAATATAATCAAATGTAAAAAAATATCATGAAATGACAATTGAATACTTATCTTTTATTTGTTTCGTGAGTAGACTCCATCTTGATCATTCTGCTTTATCATCATTTATTATCCAGATGATAAGATGGATAAGAGCTTCGTCAAGAATTGAGTTCTTCATATTCCTCATCGCTTGAGGGATCTTCTTTGAATGGTGATAGCTTGATCTTCAATTTGCTCCCATATTTCTTCTTCTCTTATTATGAGACGAGCTTCTTCTTCTTCCCAAAGTCAACTAAAAGTAATCACTTTATTCTGGCACACATTCCTCGCATGAATGAATCCCATGATCATGGGAGGCCATTCAAGGTGGCTATCACCACTTCTGCATTCTCTGCTTCTTCTTCTACTGCTTCAAGATGTTTGCATTCTGGATCTTCACATTCTTCAACTGTTTTATCAAATCCATCTTCTAAATTATGTTCTTATCTTCAAATAGCTTTATCAAGAAATCAAACATCTACGGTGTCTTTAGGGAAGACACTTGTGGTACAAGTTGATCCGTGATTGAATCAACAGTGATCTTCTTGGCCTTGATCAAGTTCTTCTTGTGTAAGGCTTTGAGGCTCATCTCCCTCTAGAACTGGAACCTCTCTACTCATGTAGGTGTACAATTCATTTTCTTCGGAGAGATCAAATACTTTTATGCTTGGAATTTTTCAACTTCACCAAGCTTATCATCAAGCTGATGTGATAGATCACTTTGAAATGAGAACCTCAAATGCAAATAGCAAAAGATTAGATCTTACCGATTTGAGGTGTCCGTCCTGCTTCCGGAGCTGGATGATCTAGGGTTTGTTAGAGAAACCCTAATTTTAAGATCTTATTGGATAGATAGATATATCTCTTCAAATGGAGCTATCCAATGTACTCCTTTTCTGAAAACAGTGGAGGGAAGCTCCTGGAACAGGAAGCCCTAGTTTTCCAATTTCTTCTGTAGAAATTCCTGTTACTATTTTTGTGATATATCTGAAATTACTACTTTTCTGTGTTTGAAATTTTTCACTGAGTTATCCTCACATGTCCTTGATCCAAAACCATAGGTTTCATCATATTTGGTTTCACCAATTTGGATTTATGATCATTTTCCCAAGGTGTCCTGTTACAGGACTGTTTAGAACAGTGAAGTTGTACGGCATACCACATATCACTGGTTCATCTTCAGGTTCTGAAATTCATACCAAAGAAATTTAAGTCCGTTCTATTTCTGTAACATCTTTAGGAATTCCATTTGGATGTCTGTAGCCCAAGCTATAGAAATGTTCCCTAGGTGTCCTGTTTTTTGATGAATTCTGGAAGAGGATGGAATCCTAACTTGGAGGGATCATATCGCCTAGAATATAGTGAATTGGAGGCTGAATTTTGGACACAGTGTACACCAGGATTTTTCCTTCGATCTCTGAAATTTTTCACTCTTGATCCTTTGCCAATATTGGAATATAGAAAAAGTACCAAAACTTAGCAGTTTTAGTATTTAGGGTTTTTCTAGCTCGGGGTCAAACTAGGGTTTGACTTTCCTGGAGTTTCACCCAACCAAAAATCTTGATCCAGGTCTCTAAAATTTGATTTTGATGAGGAGAGAAATCCTATGCTGGGCTCACTCAAAAGTTCCTCTTCTGCAAGAAGCCCTAATTTCCCGTGCTGAAAACTGAAAATGCTCGGAATCGAATTCCGCTTCAACAGAAAGATGCGCCCTTCAATGGAGAGTCAGCCTAGCCTTCTTTTGCTGATCGATTGTGGAGAGAGAACCAAAAAGTAAGAAGCCCTAGCTTCTATAACTACATAATGTCTTCTTTCAAGGTGGCTCTGATACCATGTTAAATTTTCATATGCTTAACTAAGACATCAGTATTTCATTTCATTTTCATAACAAAAGCATATAAATAGGATCACTGAAAGATAAACAAGCACAACCATACAAAAGGAACACAAATATTTATCCTGGGAAAACCCTAAAGGGAAAAACCTAGCAAAAACTTCCTCAATATAGATGTCCCCAAAAAGATAAAAGATAAAACCAACAAGGAGATCAAAGCCTGATCCTCCTCCTTTTCCAGCTACTTCTATTCTCCACTAATGTGCTACACAAGTGAGAGTGTGTGTGATAAATGAGGAGCACTACACCTCTATTTATATTCATCCATTCACTTAAGCTAACCCATCTGTCATGTAGGCTCGAGTTAATCATGTAAGCTCGAGTTACACATGTAGGCTCAAGTAACCACACTGGGGTGCTAATGACCCACCTGTACAATTAGAGGGGACTGCCTCATGACTCTTATTAGCTCTTTTGATTAGGAGCATTGGGGTAAAAAGTAATACAAGTGGTTCTCCCGTTAGGACCATCAGGGACCACAAAGAAATACATATAGAATATTCTTCTAAGTTACAATATTTCAACAAAGATAAAGCTCGCTGCCAAGTTCGAAATGAAGGACTTGGGTATCATGCACTATTTTCTAGGCATGGAGGTGTGGCAGAATACAGATGGAATATTCTTTGGACAAGGGAAGTATGCAGAAGAGATCATGAAGAGGTTCAAGATGATGGTGTGCAAGGCCATAACCACACCTATGGCATCGAACCTGAAGCTATTGAGTGATGCTTCATCAGAAGCGGTTGATACTATGATGTATCGTTAGATGATTGGGTCCTTGATGTACCTAACGAACACGAGACCAGATATTTCCTTTACTGTGAACACCTTGATCCAGTTCGTCACAGATACAAGACATGTTCACTTGATTGCTGCAAAGCATATTCTGAGGTACCTAAAGGATACAATTGATTATGGGCTCAAGTATGAGGCGAATCAAAATATTAACCTGTAAGGTTATGTTGATTCATATTGGGCAGGTAGTGCCATCGATAGGAAGAGAACTTCAGGGTGTTGCTTTAGTATGGGATCAGGTGTGATCTCTTGGTTTAGTAGGAAGCAGTCCTATGTGGCACTGAGTACAGCTTAAGCAGAGTATGTTGCAGCTTGTTCAACTAGTTGTGAGGTAGTATGGATAAGGAAGCTACTGTCTGATTTATTTGATCTCCAATTGGATGCTACTTGTATATATTGCGACAAACAAAGTTGTGTGAAGTTGTCTGAGAACCTGGTGTTCCATGACAAGTCAAATCATATCGAGATAAAATATCACTATATCAGGGATATGGTGCAAAGAGGATCAATGAAGCTCTAGTATGTTGTGATGGACGAACAGATAGTTGATGTGTTGATGAAGGCATTGGACAAAATGAAGTTTGAATACTTCAAGGAGAAGCTATTGGTGTTCTCTAGATCGAGCTTCCCTCTAAGGGGAAGTGATGAGTCCGTAAGCCCTTCTGACATGGTGAGAGGATTGGTTCCTTCCATGGTCAGATGCAAGGGCTGAGCCATTCTGTCATGGTGAGAGGATTAATGGTTCCTTCCATGGTTAGATATGAGCGATGAGCCATTCTGATGTGACTATAGGATTGGTTCTTACATGATCAAATATAAGTGCTGAATTCCATTCTCTGAATGGAGGCACCTTGTCAGTTACCAGGTGTTATCCCTAAATTTGAACCTAGACTACAGGGGTTCAAGCTTAAAGAAATATTTTTCAAAAATATAATTCAATGAAATCAAGATAAAAACTAGGCTGGTATGAAATTAAAGATATAGGAAAATTCACATAATCATTAAAGATCTGTACAACATAAAACAAAATACAAAATTCAATATCAAAGGAACTACGAGCACAAATTTATGAAATGAGATTGACTTTGTTATTAAAATTTTAAAAGATAACTGTACTTCACCATAAGAATCTAGTAATGGGATTCAATTGACCATATACAGGATAAATCACAAGAAATACAATTCATAAGATACAAAGCCAACTCATAATCATAATCATATCAAAGGAGAACCTGTATTGAAGATGCAGAGCATTTCATGTCATATAGAATATCATCAAAACTAGATTTCCATAACTCCAATTGCCACCCCCTTGCCATATTACAGATTACAGTATTTATAAAAGCTCAATACCAAGAATAAGCTATTTCTATTTTCCAGAAGAAATCTGGACAAACTGTGAAAATATCTAATTGATGGAGTTTGTTGAAGTCGGATCTCACTGAATTATCTTTGACTGATGAATCCCCTTCCACTTGTGCATTGAATCTTCTTCTAGCTGCTAACTTTATGCTTGAAAATATGGAAATAATAAATCCATTTGATAACTCAACTACCAACTATTGATACCAGGTGTCCTGGAAATCTAGAAGTTCTCCTTTTACCAAATCTTCAAATGCCACATGATGTACTAGATTGGAATTAAAGATATATTGCAACAAAAATATGGAACCGCCTCTCGATTGACCACTATAACTTGAAGTTGCTGGCTTGATCCTTTTCCACTTGTATTTGAAGGATCGAATGATGCCTAAAATATGGGGTTACTCCTGTGATTACTAATTTATCTCCTTGAAGATGTCGATTTGCTTAAGTCGTTAGCTTAAAATCTGGAACCAATATTTTCTAGCTGTCCCAATATTTCTCGAATGAATAACATTACTCTGCCACCAATATCATCAGGGGTTGTGTCCTGCATACATCAATTAATTGCAGGAACCAATAGCTTACAACCATGCTAGATTCTTCAAAGGAGAGACAATGGCTTTAACCTGTAAGTAATTTTGGAGACTATATATGCCCTTCTCTCTTCTAGTGCCACTCATTTTATAGCCACCAAAAGGTATACCAGCATCAAAAATGTCAAAGCAATTAACCCAAACTGCTCCTACATGTAAGGCATGAGTAAG
The DNA here is from genome assembly GCA_001517045.1 of Pseudotsuga menziesii. Taxonomy (NCBI): domain Eukaryota; kingdom Viridiplantae; phylum Streptophyta; class Pinopsida; order Pinales; family Pinaceae; genus Pseudotsuga; species Pseudotsuga menziesii. The sequence goes on from LPNX010588257.1 coordinate 32,787, forward strand.
AGTGTTCGTGGTTTCTATACTCTTTGTAAACACTTCTACTGCCAAGCCATAACGACTAGCATTCTCCTGCTTACACTGCATATACCCTGAATATATTAGAACCTGAGAACTTACTTAAGGTCCAGGAGCAGCATCCTGAATCTTGCTCTGCAAATACCCACTATATTCACGAGCATAGTCCTTAACATGGTTGGCTGTGTCTGCAATACGCATGTGGGCATAGTCTATCCGATCTGCACCAGGGGGACGCCTACCCTTAATGTAGTTGTAAAGCCATGATATGGAAAATAAGGCTACCAATCCAAACCCTCCAGCAGAAAAGAACCTTGCAACTGCTACAAACAGCACTATTGCCACAGGTATCAATATGGGACTAAAGAATATGAGAACAGGAGTGAGAAACACCAACCCTACAACCATTCTAGTTAATGTGAGACCCGTTATCACTTCGTTTAAATCTTTGAATTTCATAATTGATTGTACAGGGCTAAATATTTCATTAGTATCTATGGCCATGTTATCCCCCGAAATGTTATTCCCATATCTGAACTTCTGAGAAATTGTAGGCATAATATAGATGCCCTTGGTACCAATTTTATCCCCCCCTGTTACAAATTTTGCACCACTCTCTTTCACAGCCTTAATATAACGCAAAATTTTGTCAAACTACTCCTAGTCAATCTAAGGACCTTGCTCAACACCTTTTCTAAAGGGATCACCAACAACATGACTAAGGCACCATGCTTTTTCCTTTTCTACAAATTCATCAAAACACACAAATTGTAAACTTTTCTTCCATATGAGTTCCATCATGATTGCTTTTCTATCTGATCTCGGTATTCAAATTGAAACCTGAGTGGTCACTTTGACATTTGGATGCTGCCAAAAACTAAAATTTTGTTGGAGCAGATCTAATGATAACACCATGAATACTCAGCCTAAAGCTGAGGGCCATTCTGATGTGACTATGGGATGTGTTCTCACATGATTAGATGTAAGTGCAGGGCCATTCTGATGTGATTGTGGGATGTGTTCTCACATGATCAGATGTAAGTGCAGGTCCATTCTGATGTGACTGTGGGATGTGTTCTCACATGATTAGATATAATTGCTGAACCCTTCTAGAATGGTTGTGAGATGTGTTCGCCACATGGCTGGATATAAGTGTTGAGCCCTTCTAGCATGGATATAGGATGTGTTCCCCACATGGTTGGATATAAGTGTTGAGCCCTTCTGATATGGTTCTTGGATATGTTCCTCCCATGGTTAGATATAAGCACTGAGCCGTTCTGATATGGTTCTTGGATGTGTTCCTCCCATGGTCAGATATAAGTGCTGAGCCTTTCAGATATGGTTCTTGGATGTGTTCATCCCATGGTCGGATGTGAGTGCTAAGCCTTTTCGGTATGGTTCTTGGATGTTTTCCTCCCATGATCGGATGTGAGCATTGGGCCTTTCTGACAGGGTTTGTGGGATGTGTTCCCACATGGTCACATGTGACTACTGGGCGTGCCTTTATGACATGGTGTTGAATGTGTTCCTCTCATGGTCAGATGTAAGTGCTAAGCGGGCCATTCTGACTTAGGGTCAGATATAAGCGCTAAAGAAGACTTACATGGAGGCTATTCCTAAAACCAGCATGAAAAAGGGCTAGCTGTATAGAACTTCCTGTGATGAGAAGAATCAAGAGATAACACCAGTGATGATGACCCAGTGATGATCCAGATCGAGTGATCATCCAGATCCAGTGACGTTGATCCAGTAGTGATGATCCATATTGAGTGATGATCCAGATCCAGATGAAGATGACAAGGACTCGATGATGATCCAAATGATACAGAGAAGAATACTTGTGCTGATAAATTGTGTCGAGAGAATACCTTCCTAATTAAGAGGGAGTCTTGATGTATTTGTAACTTAGGAATCTATTCACCTGTATATCTTATGTATTGTACCCCGATGTTTATTCCAAGAAGTGTCTGTAATGTATTAGAGTCATGTCAAGTCATTGTGGGTAACCCTCCTATTGATCAAGGGTTAAATTCCCTGCAGTTGTGGGGCCCTAGTTTATTAGAATCTCCTAAAGAAGTTGGTCCTAGTGAGTTATTGTCAAGTCAAGAATTAGTATAAATAGAGAGTGAGCCTCTCTATTTATCACACATTCACTCACACTCAGTTGTAGCAAATAACTGAGAGAGAAGAAGTTGCTGGGATAAGAGAGAGAGAGACTACTGTTGTCGGGAGATCATCTTACTGTTTTTGGGGTTTTGCTTTTGGTGTTGATTGTATCTCTGAGGAAGTTGTGGGGTTTTCTCCTTTATGGTTTCCCCGAGGAAAAAAATTTTGTTCATTGTCTCTTATGTTTGATTGTTGTGCTTATTATTATCTCAGTTAAAGATCCTAAGATAATGATAGCTTAAATGATAAAAAATCTAACATTACAGTCATCTGTAACAGTTGAAATTCTAAACCATTCCAACTTCTTTTATACCTGAACATAAAGGAAATACAACCCAAGAATTCTCAACATTATATTTAAGCATATACATTATTGTAATATACAAGCAAAGTAATGAGCATAATACATCAGTAATGAAGTGACAGAGATTGGTTCATATTCTTGCATTTTATATGTGCGTATGTTTTCTGTGTGTGTAGTGTATTCCCTTTTTTTCTTGTTCTTAATATGCTTCTGCCACAACAGTAGTCGATTCATTCAATTGAACTGTTGTCCCCATCGTGCTCTTGGGAACCTAGATCAAATATTCTATGAGGATTTCCATGCTGTAGGAGATGTCATAGACTCGTGCTTACAACTTGTAAAACCTCTCCTTTAAGTAATCCCTTAGATTGTTGTTGTAATAGTACACCATGACATTGGTTTTGAGACTTCTTTCTTTAATGCAAGTTTTTGATCCATAAATTTCCCCAAAATCCAAATATGCTTCTATAATACCAATATATAAATCTGTAAATCTATGTGGATATTCTACTAGAGATATTTGTCATGACAAATCTTACATGTTCATGCAAATTCTTTGTTATGTAGTGTTTTACTTAAGAATAATAATTAATATTACCAAATTTGTGCAGAAAATGATAAAAATAAGCTAATATTGGAATACAAGAATCTACCACAAATACCACGCCATCCAAATATGACACAATGAACACAATACAAACCCTGGGGAAACCTATCGTGAAGGTGTGGAAGATGCCTTGTTTTTTTCTACTAAGATATGAAATGAAAGTACAAAGAAATGTGAACTCAATATCCAATTGATGATTGACAATATGGTCTATATGGCCATTGTAGGGTCTTCTACATCCTTTGCTCTACTCCAATATCTCTTTCCTTTGTTTTGTTCAAATATGGAACATTAAATCAATACAAGAATAATGGAATTGCTTCCTTTTCTAACAGCCCAATATTTAACATGTCCTAATCGTGATCTCGGGTTAGGATTAGGGTTTTTGTTTTCGTGGGCTCCCATTTAGGGTTTTTTTGAATTCTTTGGAATCTTCTTGAAAGTACCACGTGACTAGATCAACATGTGAGAGTGGTGGGAGCTAACATGGCATCCACTTGGTACCATGGTGATCAAAAGAATAAGCCAACTCTAATGAGGCATGACTTCCTCATACAAACTTGTATAAATCTATTCTTTACATAATTGGAAATATCACAATGTGTAGAACAATTTCAAGAGGCTAGAAACAATGTCCAAAAAAAATTTACCCAAAAAATATTTGTTTAGTACCCCAATTTGGTTGATAAAGTCCCAGGACCCCAAATCGCCAAAGTAGGACTTTCTCTTGAAATGGGCCCTACAAGATAATAGCTCCAATTTCTCACTCATAAGTACCAACATAGATGGAAAACTATATAGTGATCCATTTCAAATCAACTTTATCAATTATTTCACTTTCATAAACTTGAACTATATATTCTCATTGAAAACAAAGATTCCATCTCATCCGTCTTATTCTATTGGAATGTATTACACATCATCCCTATATAGTAATATGTTGGTTTATTTATTCATCACCACAATAAATATGTATGTGTTTATGATCCATGCATCAACCACATCACATGAATCAATTAATGATCCTACATAATCATTACAGTCCTCTTTTCACATGCAAATAAACAAAGGTTCATTTGGTGTAGACAACCACTTTTTCTTAAAACCACATAACATGGAACCTTTGTGATCCTATGTCACACCTCTTACAAACTCGATTATTCACAACCACAAGCAAGATACCTTAATTGAGATTTATGTCATCACATTTACTTCATAAAATAAAATAATGAGAGACATGCCTTTAACTCTCTTTATTTTGAATTTTATAACATATTGTCACTTCATTTGCAACACTATTCTTATAGATTTCTTCATCTTCGCTAGGATATTTAAAATCTATTATATTTTGTCACCAACATATATATTCGATTCTTCATATTTTCAAGTGGTAGTATTAGGTCCTTTAGCTAGAATATTTGAGAAATGACTAGGGTCAGCCAATTTTTCAAAGAGTTTTTATAAGATCCCTCTCCACTATGATTTTTACTTTTGGTTATATAAAACAAATGATCATCAATTTCTCCTTTTTCTGATCAAGACATAGATAGTAAGAAACATGCCAAAAGGAATTACTAAACTTCCAAGAGATACAACTCAACTTGTTCTCCCCATATTTTCCAATTTAAGACTCGAATGACTACGATATGGAAGTCAATTTGAGGCATGCCTTCAATTTTATTATGACCTATACGAAAAGTGCTCTAGGGACTAGCATTATTCTATTGGCTCTTCTTTCTTGAGTGGGAACCTCTCACATCCAATAATAGTAGACAACTCTTATACCACTTGGTGCAAGGAGAAAGACATCCCCTTCCATATCAAAGTACATTTAAAAAACAAAAAAAACTTCTCATATATAACATTCAAATATGTAGAAAAATGAAGTACTCTATATTTCATTAGTAAGACACCACAAAAACATTCATATTAAGATAGAAAATTAATGAGTGGAAACCCAAATGGGAAAAATCATTATCAAGGATAGACCCATCACTTTCTCTATAACCATTATAAATATATATTTATAATGATAAGGAACTCACCTTCTTGCATACTTCTTCTCATTAAAATCTCATTGGGATAGCATGTTGGAGGCCCTTGGCAACATTTACACATCTTAAGCTTTAAAGTTCCCACTATTCTCTTGATCAAATATTGTATGTATCTTTTGGTATAATCCAACTACCTTCATGGACTATTGGCCATTAAACTCCTAATAATTGCTTCGATTATTCATTGCTTGCAATTGATAATTTCACCCTTTCTATTGCATTCCAATTAAGTTTATTTACTTGGAATCCATTTTCATTACATAGGTGTAAACATCAATTCCATGCCTTCTCTCATCTTGAATTTTTTCCTACATAGTTGGTGCTTTTATGTAAATTTCCTAGCTAATACCTTTAGCCATGGGTGTGGATTACCCTAGTTAACTAGTTGTTGTAGCTGCAACCTTTTTCCCAAATTTTTTAAAATTTTGGACCCTCCTTTTGATTTTATCTTGCCTGGGATTGTTTGGATTCCTGAACTCTATTTTTCCTCTGCTACATATTTGGATTTTTTGAGGTTGAATTGAGGTCAAAACTGCCTTTTGTCTAGCTAATTTTTTTGACTGTGGAACTTAAAGTTTTGATTTGTAGATGATTTCCTTTATCGCTGTCAAAAGTCAGTTGAACAATGAATTGGGGCATTAGTTCTCTATGCAGTCGTCGTTTCGGAAGGTAAACAATGAACGTCTTGATGGACACTCCTGTTTTTTGCCGATGCGCTTTTTATCTCCTTTGTTTTATTTTTCAAAACTTTTATTTTTTTACTGTTGCCATTTTTGTTTTATCACGGTCGAAGCATTAGTCTTCTACGTCGTCGCCGTTTTGGAGGGCAGTTAGCGAACGTGCCGACAGAGAGCTCTTATCCTTGTCGATTCCGTGGTTTTATTTCCTAAACCTTTTTCTTTTCAATGATTTTGTTTTATTTTTTCTATCATAATGGTGTTTGACAATTGATCGGAGGGCTAGTCCTTTGCATTGCCGACACGGTGGCAACATTGAGCTTTGAGTCGCCAATCCGTAATCCTTAGAGCCTTTGATCGTCGATGGTTTTGTGAACCGTGGGGTCTGCAGTCAGTTTGTTATCCGCCGTTGTGGCGGTCGATCACACTATCTCTCCGATGCTTAGTTTGTTCATCTGCCGACACATTATTGGTTAGTGGCTCCGATATCCGATACGTGACTACGACGGCGTTTAGTGCTTTATATCATTGACATTACGAAAGTTTTTAGCTTTGAAATGTCGTCACTATGGAGATGCTTAGTTTTAAGGTCGTCGATCCGTAGTCCTTAGAGCCTCCGATCGCCGAAGATTTTAGTTGGTCGCGGAATCCATAGTCTGTTTGCTACCCATCGTTGTGGCTTTCTAGTAAATTATCCTGCCGATGCATCAGTGGTTCTGCCCACCAATAGGGTTTTTCCCGTTGATTCTTTTACCAAGGTTTATATATTCATACGGGGTCTTATTTTATTGTTTTTATCCTTGTGAAAACCCGCGTCTGCTCTATCCTTGTTGAGTCGAGTTGTACCAATGTGCTCAGATGTCAAGATTTCGTTGATTTGAAGTGCTTCCATGGAAGTTTCGGATCATTCCACAGACTGTGCAGCGTTTTTCCAGGTAGGACAATCACATTTTCTGCTGTTTGGTTTTATTGGTCATTTTGAGACTTTGGGTTTGATACTTTAGGTTTTCCCCAGGTTAGGTTTTCCCACCTAGATTTTGCGTGGGTTTTCCCGCTTAAGGATGATTGTTTTCGCTGTAATGCTTGCATAACATTTAAATTTCTAGGATTCGAATGTTACAGCTAACTATCTGCATTCGTTTCTCTGAGCTTGTGTTTTGAGCCATTATGGTTGCGTTATCCCAATCTGAAAGTTTAGGGAGCTGGTGCATACAAGCATTACACTGTCTGCACTGACTTTTTTGGGGTTGTTTATGGCCGCCCGGGGGGATTTTTCAGTTTTCATAGGCGCTTACCCCAGTTTCATGGAGTGGCGGGGTTTTTTCAATATTTTGGTCGAGTTGAGATTTCCACATTTTCAATTACAATATAGGGTCTCACAATTTGAGGATTAACCCCATTGATAGTGTGGTTCTCGTTATTGAAGAGTTAGAGTATTTCGATTGTAGTTTAAATTTAATGATGAGTTTTCTATTGGGGTTATGTTTTAGTTGCAGACGGACTTAGAGGATTTTAAGACCCAACTTGGAGAAGTTTCCTTTTGCCTTGGCATTTTCTTTAATGCATTAGTGCTATGCTTAGTTTATTTGTGAGAAAGCATATGGAAGAGGTAAATAGGTTGTATAGTTTTTATTCATTCTTATAACACTAACTAAAAGCTCCAATGGTCTAAGAACATACTATGTTTGTGACAGGGTAACTATTGCAAAGGAGATATGTCTAAAAGACAAAAGAAGAAGGCTCCTGTTGCCGAGTCAAAACTAGAGGTGGAAATCATCACCAAGGTGGAATACATATATGAAGATATCAAAGCCACCACAGGGGTAGAGCCAGACTATAAATGGGGTGAGATATACTAGATGATTGTAAATCAAAATGTGCCTGATGCAGGATTCGAAGAGCTGACTATATATGCAAACATTGAGAAATCTGCTCTGATGAAGGTAGCCACAAGGCCTGAGTTGTTCCCATGCTCAGAAGTGATCAGCTGGATTCTGACTAGGGTAGATGTAACCACAACGATCCTAGAAAAAACTGCCAAACAGGGCTATGCTGCATATAGTCCTGCTTATGTCTCAATGGCATATCAGCTGCCTCCTGCTCAAATCTACTTAACTGAAAGTTGGTTGAGAGAGACAAATTTGTACCTGGTTGAAACAGTTAGGAGAATGATGATACCAGGGAAGAACTTTCGAACCAGGCCATCGGGAGAATATGATACGTCCACTCTTCTGACCCCTTACAGATTTATAGCACTGATGTTGAATAGGATTTTTGGGAGATCTCACGGGAAGAGTTTCGAATTGGGATGGATGCCAATTATTTTCTATGTGGCCACCCAAGGAACCATATTCAATTGGGAAAACATAGTATCCAATAGCCTCTCAGCATGCATATCTTTAGCTTTAAGAGGGGTATCACAGAAGAAGTCAAAGTTCTACATGACCTCTATCTTAGTTGATTGTATATTATGTACCCATTCCTTTCCATCCTTGAGGTGTAATTGGGATAGGGACAGGACCCTTGTATACACTGTATACAAATTATTTTGGGCACATAAATACTATAGCCACTACAAAGAGATATGTGAACACTTCATCGTGCCTTTGTACACCCTGATTTTCCTGACTGAATGCAACTGCATGTCAGAAGAAGCGTTAAAATTTATTAAAGAATATGAAGTTATTATCTTACTGATGAGGGGATGTATATCAAAATGTATGGTGGCTCTAGGGAACCTTCTCTACTCCCTAAATATGCCACTGATTATGTGCTACATAAAGAAGCAGTCAGGTAGATATACATTGATGGTGTTGGAATCTTCTTGTTCGAACATAAGAAGGTAGCATATCCTGCCATACCTTTCTGGATGGGGAGTTATAACTTTTCAAAGGTGAAACGGACTACAGAATTCATGCGGGAGCTGGAGCACTTCCATTTTGGTGAGATGAACTTTCACCAGAATGACTCCCAAAATAAGGTTGCAGAGCATTGCAAGGAAGCAAATGTTCATTTCGAATACACAAATTTCTGGGACAAGGATGAAGAAATATTCAGAAATGCCAAGAATATGACTGCATTAAAGAACAGATTTAAACAGAAAATCACCATTGTAGGCAGAAAGGGAAAAACTGCACAGAAGACAGCTGAAGAAGAAGAGGCCAGAAAAAGAGAAGAAGATGCTAGAAGGATAGCACAAGAGGCAGAAATCTTGCTAAGCATGAAGAAGAAGAAAGAAAGAGAGATGCAGAGGAAGTAGCAAAGAAAGAAGAAGAGGAGAGAAAAAGAAATGAAGAAGCAGAGATCAAAAAAAGGACAAGATGAAAGTGAGAGTCTGAGATTAACAGGATCTAAGAAAGATCAGCAGACTACTAACCCAATAGACAGACAGGATGAACATGATCATATAGATCAAAGGCATGAACAAGATAATCCTAATTCCCAAGAGCTTGCTGCAACTTTTGGCAGTACTCAAAAGCAAACTGTGCTTTTCGGAATGAATTTGATACCTTTCATGCAGAAAGAGGGGGAGGAGATACCTGATTTCAGCACCATTTTCTATGACAAGGAGAAGAAAAGGATTGTCAAAAGAACCGAAAAGAAGGTTGAAATAGGAGGACAATCAGGAAAGATGATAACTGAGAAAACCGTGGTGTATGGAACAGATGCAGATCCACGACTGATAGCCAGAGTTGGGATGGCATTAACCTAGGCCATTGAGGACAATGCAGATAGGATTATGACAGACCTCGAGCAATCAAAAAGGAATGCAACATAATTAAAGGAAAATTTGAAGAAAGAGAGGGATGAAGGTCATAAGCTAAAGAGGAAATTTTAGGATATGCATAATGAAGTGAAGACTTCAAAGATAGAACTCCAGACTTTGCAGGAAAACAAGATGGCCTTAGAAGTCTTATTAGAGAAAATAGAAAAGGATTCTTAGAAAAGCTTAGCAGAACTGCATAGGCTACAGGTAGAGCATCAAATGCTGAAAACTGAGAAAAATGACCTTCAGGTGTCCTACGAAACTCTAGGTGCAGAGAAGGTCTAGTTGTGAAATAGGGTCATTGAGTTAGAATCAGAGAAAGCTACCATGGAAGAAAAGGAAAAACAATATCAAATGTAGGTAGCAGTTTTGGAGGGACAAAATGCTTCATTGACAGCATCATTGAAAGATGCTATGGAACAGAAGATGGATGTCCAGACTTTGAAGGAGCATGTTCTAACTCAGAGAAGAAAGATCCACCATCCACAAATGTGCATTGAGGAAGAAAGGTGTAAGATTGTACAAATAGATAGAAGATTAGAAGAAATCTTGGACACCACTTCATATTTTGTAGGCAGATCTCAATATATTTTGGAGGTCCTGACAGGAAGGATAGTGTGGATAGAAACAAATGAGGAAACCCATGCGGAGCTACCATCTAAAGATCGACATAGTTTAAAGCAGGATTATGACCTATTGGAGTTTGCCATAAATACTGCGGGAGAATTCAAGAAGACAGTAAAGAAAACAAAAGGGTTATGTGTTGAATACTATATAAGAATGTTGGGCACATACAATAGATGCCAGGTTTCTATAGATAAAATACTGGATGTGATACCAGAACATGAGCTATTCATAGAACATCTACAGAGTAGGTATCAGGAAGATGAGCAGGAGATCCAACAAGTCAAGGATCTAGATGAACAGATCCTAAAGAATGTAGTAGCTCATGGAGTAGTAAGTATCCACTTACTAGAAGACCAGTTGCGCCTGAGTCCAGCGAGAATAGATGTGGTTAAAAATCAGGCTGCTAAGTATGAGATAAATATCCACTTCCTTGAACCCTCCGATTTTGAAATCATATCAGCAGAGGCCCAAGTGTGGAAAAAATTCATTAATGACCAAGCAGGGCCCTCTTCATAAAAGTGTTCTATGAAACTTTGTTTTAAAGTGTAATATATTGTATAAATCATGAGCAATCACTACAACACAAAATTTGGGATTGAAACGTTGGGGAAGCCCAAAATTCATTTGGGGGCAGCCCAAAGGTTTTGTTTTTTTTGTATAAGTATAGGAGAGTTAGATGTAGAAAGGAATTTTTTCCCGGACAGATTTGTGAGAAGTATTTTGTAAGAAGAACTATTTCCTTTTGCAATAAAGAATTACAAGTTTCCTGCTGGAGAAAGCTTGGTGGAATGTTTCAAATGCTGTGCTATGGATCAGTTGAATGTGAACTATTTCATTTTCAGCTTATGTCCATTAACTGTGAGATTGTTCTAACTCATTGAATCCATGTTCATGTTATGAATGCACTCTAGTTTATTCTATGAAATTTCCACTGTGAGTAATGAAGGTTTTCATAAACAATAAGCTATCTTCTTGTTCATATATCTATTAATGTTCATGTGTTCTGAAATAACTAACAGCTATCTGTAATTTTTCTTAATGCATGCACAAAATCACATTACTCATTGATAACTGATACTTTTGCTCCCTAGGAATAGATTAGTTAGTTATTTTTAGTTTCTTGTTGTGTGTGATTTAGATGCGAGAGAGTTAAGATGCGAGGTAAGAAATTGTGCATCACATTGTGACGCTCCTCGTTATCTCTATCAATATACATTTTTAGATAGCCACTTGCACATCATGCTTAAATTCAAAAAACTAAAAATATACAAGGTGGACCAGGCCGTAACAGGTAAAACCTTTTTTTTTTTACTTGACCAATAATAGCCGGACCGTAAATTGGACGGATTCCCCATACCAAACAATAATGGGCTATTTGGGAACGTTTATTAGGGAGAATCCCTAACTATTCTTACCTACGATTTTCCAGGCCTCAACAATTTTTGGCACTAGAAGGAGGGCCACCAGTGCATGGCTCACCGAGGAAACTCATTTCATCAAAATTATTCCACCGATGACAGTTCTAAAAGCTTTTTGTTTCACAATCCAACTCCTGAAGAGAAAGGTAAGAAACTGACTAAGCCTAAGGATGAGCAATCACAGGATTTTGAAGGGATGGTGAAGATGATGCAAAACCTATCCAAGAGAGTAATAGATTTGGAAAAAGAAAAGGAAGCTAATAAATCATATAATCCTTACTATAAAAGGAGGGAGGACAACACTCAATCTAAACCACCTCCACACAACCCTTCAGAAATGAATTTAACTGATGTAGGTATGGATAATTTTTTCACTTTTGATCAAGAGCTTCATTCTGAGAAGAATTTCCCTCAATGGATAAATTCTATGACGTTGGTAATGAATCAGTTATTGGACTCCAAATTAATAGAAATTGATGAGGAGGAAGAAAAGGACAATCAATCCACGGGAAAACATGAGGAGGATACTCTAGTTTTATGGGATTGTGTCTCATTGTTTGATACAGAAGAAGAAGGTTCTCTGAAACAAGAAGAAAGATCAGAAACTAATGTGACAACAAGAAGACGAGAGTTGTTAAAAGAAGACAATTCCATACTTCTGAAGATCAAGAAACTTCAAGAAAATATGAAGAAGGTACAGAAGAACACTGCAATTGATAAAATACCTGAATTTACCATTACAAGTCAAGATCCTAAGAAAATTAACATGCCTATTAAGTCTATTTAAGACAAGGTGGATAATATCAAGAAGAATCTCAAAGCACCTGAGATGGGGTATGATATTGTGGAGGATATTAAAAAGGCTAAGGCAAATATCTCATTATTTGAAATGTGTAATGTACCTCAGCAGAAATAAAAATTGTTAAAAGCACTTGAATTACCAGAAGAAGAGCTTCCTACTAATAACCAAGCTGAAGAAGAAGTTATTGAAGCAAGTGTGGGAGGTAAGTCTAAATTTAAAACCCCACCATTTCTCTTAACTTTTGAGATTTTCAACTATAATGTGCACAATTTTTTAGTAGACTCAGGGACATCAATCAATGTTATGCCACTTTCAGTCTGCAAGAGAATCAATGGACAACCTAAACCATCCACTTGGTAGGTTATTCAATTAGACACGACAGCTGTGAAAGTAATAGGAGAAATGGAAGATGTGCTAATTCGCTTATCAACAAATGAGAAGGTATGTTAGTACATAGATATTGTAGTAGCAAACATACCTGATGTTTATGGACTTGTTCTGAGTCGACACTGGTCGGCAAGGCTAAATGGATGCTTTGCATCAGATTGGTCACATCTGTGGTTTCTCCATAAGGGAAGTCCCAATTAGATAAGAATATTAAGAGAGCCTAAGATGAAGTACAATGTTACTCAGTTGCAGGAAAAAATGAACCAGTGAATTCTTTGTTGGGGAATTACTTCATTGAACTAGAACCGAGAAATTACATAGCTGAAGAAGCCAACAGTTCACCTGACACCCAGCCCGATCTCCTTCGGTTTTCGCGGGCTGATGAGATTGACTGTAAAATAGTAGATTTAGTTTCTGACGTATTTTTTAATTCAAGTTCGGTAGAACTAGATAATGGGTAGGATCTTTTTAATTTGCATCCAATCCTAGCCCCTCAACTCACCAGTTGCAAGATTTACAGGGGTGGGAGGAGAACTTACCAGTTAAAGGTTTAGTTCTCAAATTTTATTTTTCTTGATTTTTATTTCATGGTTGTCCTGTACATAAATAAACTGATTGCTTTGTTTTGTTTTGATTTGCTTATTTTTGTTTATTTTAGTTAGGGTTTGATTGATTTTAATAAAGAAGCAAACTTTTGGTTGCATGGATTTCATCAAAATTCTGGATTAACTAAAATCCTTGATTATAAGACTGTGTACTATTGATTTATTTGAAATAACTTCTTCTAGTTCAGTAGTTTTCCTAAATGGCTATGAGCACATTGAAGTCCTACTTAATCCTTGTAAAATAACTCAAGATCAAAAGGTCTGGAATACTGTTTCGAGGCTCCATCCATCTCACATTTAAAATGTCTTAGAGGTGACAGCAAAGGCCCAGGGAGAGGAAGCATGGTAAACAATATATTATATTTAAAAGATCCCATGCCAAAAATTGAAAGCCAAAAGGCAAATAAGAGTCAAAAAAATCCTAAGAAAGCAATATGTATCAAAACAAAGTACTGAACCATATGAGTACAAGATTTCCAAAGTTCTTCTCCATCCGTGAGCTGAAAATTAAATACATCTCTCACACAAAAGGACACTATGGATAGAGGAGCCTGAATAAAAAAAATTCAGAAAGAAGGTATGCATGAGGACTCTGAAAGGACAAAAAAGTCCAAAAGCAAAAAAGTGCAAAATGGCATGGGAATGAGGAATAAACGAATATTTATGTTTACCATATGTTACAATCCTTTGGTGTCCAAGCTGGGAGCTACCCGAAGACAGAGGTAAAAAATGAAATTCATATTCCTGGCCTCAAAAGAGTTATCTAGACTTTTAAATCTTGGTTCCCATTATCCCTAAATTGGAATATCATCAATGGTTAAAGTACATACATCCGTCATTTGAGAAATCCAAACATTTAGAAGAATTCAGCATGTTGGTATTTATTGTCAAAACAGTCTGTCGCTCAAAGAAGAAGTTGTCCAGAGATCTGTGTTCACCAAGTAGTCGCCAATTGTTGCAGCTGCAACCTTTTTCCCATTTTTTTTTTAAATTTTGGACCCTCCTTTTGATTTTATCTTGCCTGGGATTGTTTGGATTCCTGAACTCTGTTTTTCCTCTGCTGCAGATTTGGATTTTTTGAGGTTGAATTGAGGTCAACTGTTTTCGTTCATTTCGGAGGTTGAATGATCTAAAACTGCCTTTTGTCTAGCTAATGCTTTTGACTGTGGAACTTAAAGTTTTGATTTGTAGATGATTTGCTTTATCGCTATCGAAATTCGGTTGAACAATGAATCAGGGCATTAGTTTTCTATGCAGCCACAGTTTTGGAAGGTAAACAATGAACGTCTCAATGGACAGTCCTGTTTTTCACCGATGTGCTTTTTATCTCCTTTGTTTTATTTTTCAAAACTTTTTTTTTAACTGTCGCCATTTTTGTTTTATCATGGTCGGAGCATTAGTCTTCTACATCGCCGCCATTTCAGAGGGCAGATAGCGAACCTGCTGACGGATAGCTCTTATCCTTGCCGATTTTGTGGTTTTATTGCCTAAATATTTTGCTTTTCAATGATTTTGTTTTCTTTTCGCTATCAAAATGGTGTTTGACAATGGATCGGAGGGCTAGTCCTTTACGTTACCGACATGGTGACAACGTTAAGCTTTGAGTCGCCAACCGTTATCCTTAGAGCCTCCGATCGTCAACGATTTTGTGAACCGTGGGGTTTGTAGCCAGTTTGTTAACCTTCGTTGCGGAGGTCGATCACACTATCTCTCTGATGTTTAGTTTGTTCATCTGTCGACGCATTATTGGTTAGTGCCTCCGATATCCGATACGTGACTACGGTGGCATTTAGCGCTTTATATCGCCGACATTATGAAAGTTTTCAGCTTTGAAACGATGTCACTGCGGAGATGCTTAGTTTGAAGGTTGTCGATCCATAGTCCTTAGAGCCTCCGATCGCCAAAGATTTCACTTGGTCACGGAACCCATAGTCTGTTTGCTACCTGCCATTGCGGCTTTCTAGTAAACTATCCTACCAATGCATTAGTGGTTCCACCCGTCGATAGGGTTTTTCCTGGCAATTCTTTTACCAAGGTTTATATATTGGGACAGGGTCTTATTTTATTGTTTTTATCCTTGTGAAAAATTGTGTCTGCTCTATCCTTGTCGAGTCGAGCTGTACCAACATGCTCAAGTGTCAGGATTTCGTTCGTTTGAAGTGCTGCTGTGGAAGTTCCGGATCATTTCGCCAACTGTGCAGCGTTTTGCCAGGTAGGCCAATCACATTTTCTGTTGTTTGGTTTTATTGGTCATTTTGAGACTTTAGGTTTTCCCCGTGTTAGGTTTTCGCACCTAGATTTTGCATGGTTTTGCTCGCTTAAGGCTGATTTTTTTCGTCGTAATGCTTGCATAACATTTAAAGGTCTAGGATTTGACTGTTACAACTAACTATCCGCATTCATTTCTCTCAGCTTGTGTTTTGAGCCATTATGGTTGCGTTATCCTAGTCTAAAAGTTTAGGTAGTTGGTGCAGACAAACGTTACACTGTCTGCATTGACTTTTTTGGGGTTATTTATGGCCATCCGAGGGGAGTTTTCAGTTTTCATAGGTGCTTACCCTAGTTTCATGGAACGATGGGGTTTTTTCAATATTTTGGTCGAGCTGGGATTTCTGCATTTTCAATTACAGTATATGGTCTCACAATTTGAGGATTAACCCCATTGATAGTGTGGTTCTTGTTGTTGAAGAGTTAGAGTATTTCGATTGCATTCTGAATTTAATGATGAGTTTTCTATCAGGGTTATGTTTTAGTTGCAGATGGACTTAGAGGATTTTAAGACCCAGCTTGCAGAAGTTTCCTTTTTCCTTGGCATTTTCTTTAATGCATTAGTGCTCTGTATAGTTTATTTGTGAGAATGCATATGGAAGAGGTAAATAAGTTGTACAATTTTTCTTCATACTTAAAACACTAACTAAAATCTCCAATGGTCTAAGAACATATTGTGTTTGTGATAGGGTAACTATTGCAAAGGAGATATGTCTAAAAGACAAAAGAAGAAGACTCCTGTTGGCGAGGCAAAACCAGAGGTGGAAATCATCACCAAGGTGGAATACATATATGAAGATACCAAAGCCACCACCGAGGTAGAGCCAGACTATAAATGGGGTGAGATATACCGAATGATTGTAAATCAAAATGTGCCTGATGCATGATTTGAAGAGCTAACTATATATGCAAACATCAAGAAATCTACTCTGATGAAGGTAGCCACAAGGCTTGAGTTGTTCCCATGCTCAAAAGTAATCAGCTGGATTCTTCCTAGGGTAGATGTAACCATGATGATCCTGGAAATTACTGCCAAATAGGGCTATGCTGCATACAGCCCTGTTTACGTCTTAATGGCATATGACCTGCCTCCTACTCAAATCTAGTTAACTACAAGTTGGTTGAAAAAGAAAAATTTGGACCTGGTTGAAACATTTAAGATAATGATAATACCAGGGAAGAACTTTCGAACCAATCCATCAGGAGAATATGATATAGCCACTCTTCGGACCCCTTACAGATTTATAGCATTGATGTTGAATAGGATTTTTGGGAGATCTCACGGGAAGAGTTTCAAATTTGGATGGATGCCAATTATTTTCTATGTGGCCACCCAAGGAACCTTATTCAATTGGGAAAACATAGTATCCAATAGACTCTCAGCATGCATATCTTCAGCTTTGGGAGGGGTATCATAGAAGAAGTCAGAGTTCTACATGAGCTCTATCTTAGTTGATTGTTTATTATGTACCCAGTCCTTTCCATCCTTGAAGTGTAATTGGGATAGGGATAGGACCCCTGTATACACTGTATACAAATTATTTTGGGCACACAAATACTATAGCCACTACAAAGAGATATGTGAAGACTTCATCATGCCTTTGTACACCCTGATTTTCCTAACTGAATGCAACTGCATGCCAGAAGAAGCATTCAACGTTAATGAAGAATATGGAAGTTATTATCTAACTGATGAGGGGATGTATATCACAATGTATGGTGGCTCTAGGGAACCTTCTCTACTCCCTAAATATGCCACTGATTATGTGCTACATAAAGAAGCGTTCAGGCAGGTATAGATTGATGATGTTGGAAGCTTCTTATTCGAACATAAGAAGGCAGCATATCCTGCATACCTTTTTGGTTGGGGAGTTATAAATTTTCAAAGGTGAAACTAACTGCAGAATTCGTGCGGGAGCTGGAGCACTTCCATTTTGGTGAGATGAACTTTCACCGGAATGACTCCCAAAATAAGGTTGCAGAGCATTGCAAGGAAGCAAATGTTCATTTTGAATACACAAATTTCTGGGACAAGGATGAAGAAATCTTCAGAAATGCCAAGAATATGACTGCATTAAAGAAGAGATTTAAACAAAAAATCACCATTGTAGGAGAGAAGGGAAAAACCGCACAGAATACAACTAAAGAAGAAGAGGCCAGAAAAATAGAAGAAGATACTAGAAGGCTAGCACAAGAGGCAGAAATCTAGCTAAAGCATGAAGAAGAAGAAAGAAAGAGAGCTGCAGAGGAAGCAACAAAGAAAGAAGAAGAGGAGAGAGAAAAAAATCAAGAAGCAGAGATAAAAAAGGACAAGATTAAAGTGAGAGTCTGAGATTAATAGGATCTAAGAATGATCAGCAGACTACTAACCCAATAGACACACAAGATGAACATGATCATACAGATCAAGGGCATGAATAAGATAATCCTAATTCCCAGGAGCCTGCTGCAACTTCTGGCAGCACTCAAGAGCAAACTGTGCTTTCCGGAATGAATTTGATACCTTTCATGCAGAAAGAGGGGGAGGATATACCTGATTTCAGCACCATCTTCTTTGACAAGGAGAAGAAAAGGATTGTCAAAAGAACCGAAAAGAAGGTTGAAACAGGAGGACAATCAGGAAAGATGATAACTGAGAAAATCGTGGTGTATGGAACAGATGCAGATCCACAACTGACAGCTAGATCTAGGTTGGCGTTAACCCAGGCCATTGAAGACAATGTAGATAGGATTATGATAGACCTCGAACAATTGAAAAGGAATGTAGAACAATTAAAGGAAACTTTGAAGAAAGAGAGGGATGAAGGTCATAAGCTAAAGAGGAAATTTGAGGATATGCAGAATGAAGAGAAGACTTCAAAGATATAACTCCAGACTCTGCAGGAAAACAAGATGGCCTTAGAAGTCTCAGTAGAGAAAACAGAAAAGGATGCTTAGAACAGCTTAACAGAACTGCAGAGGCTATAGCTAGAGCATCAAATGCTGAAAACTAAGAAAAATGACCTTCAGGTGTCCTACAAAACTCTAGGTGCAGATAAGGTCCAGTTGCGAAACAAGATCATTGAGTTAGAATTAGAGAAGGATGCCATGGAAGAAAAGGAAAAACAATATCAAATGCAGGTAGCAGTTTTGGAGGGACAAAATGCTTCATTGACAACATCACTGAAATATGCTATGGAACAGAAGACGGATGTCCAGCCTTTGAAGGAGCATGTTCTAACTCAGAGAAGAAAGATCCACCATTTTCAAATGTTCATTGAGGAATAAAGGTGTAAGATTGTACAAATAGATAGTAAATTATAAAAAATCTTGTACACCACTTCATATTTTGTAGACAGATCTCAAGATATTTTGGAGGTTCTGACAAGAAGGATAGTGTGGTTATAAACAAATGAGGAAACCCTTGCGGAGCTGCCAGCTAAATATCGACATAGTTTAAAGCAGGATTATGACCTATTGTAGTTTGCCATAAATACTGCGGAAGAACTCAAGAAGACAGTAAAGAAAACAAAAGGGTTATGTGCTGAATACTACAGAAGAATGCTGGTCACGTACAATAGATGCCAGGTTTTTGCAGATAAAAGACTAAACACGATACCGAAACATGAGTTGTTCATAGAACATCTACAGAGTAGGTATTAGGAAGATGTGCAGGAGATCCAACAAGTCAAGGATCTAGATGAACAAATCCTGAAGAATGTAGTAGCTCATGCAGCAATAAGTATCCACTTACTATAAGACCAGCTGTGCCTGAGTCCGGTGAGAATAGACGTGGTTACAAATCAGGCTGCTAAGTATGAGATAAATATCCACTTCCTTGAACCCTTCGATTTTGAAAGCATATCAACAGAGGCCTAGGCATGGAAAAAATTCATTAATGACCAAGCCGGGCCCTCTTCATAAAAGTGTTCTATTAAACATTGTTTTAAAATGTAATATATTGTATAAATCATGAGCACTAACTACAAGACAAAATTTGGGATTGAAACGTTGGGGAAGCCCAAAAGTCATTTGGGGGCAGCCCAAAGGTTTTGTTTTTTTGTATAAATATAGGAGAGTTAGATGTAGAAAGGGACTTTTTCCTAGATAGATTTGTGAGAAGTATGTTGTAAAAAGAACTATTTCCTTTTGCAATAAAGAATTACAAGTTTCCTGCTGAGAAAGCTTGGTGGAATGTTTCAAATGCTGTGCTATGGATCAGTTGAATTTGAACTATTTCATTTTCATCTTATCTCCATTAACTGTGATATTGTTCTAACTCATTGAATTTGTGTTCATGTTATGAATGCACTCTAGTTTATTCTGTGAAATTTCTACTGTGAGTAATGAAGGTTTTCATAAACAATAAGCTATCTTGTGGTTCATATATCTATTAATGTTCATGTGTTCTGAAATAAGTAACAGCGATCTGTAATTTTTATTAATGCATGCTCAGAAACACATTACTCATTGATAACTGATACTTTTGATCCCTAGGGCTAGTTAGTTAGTTTTAGTTTCTTGTTGTGTGTGATTTAGATGCGAGAGAGTTAAGACGTGAGGTAAGAACATGCGCATCACATTGTGATGCTCCTCATTATATCTATCAATTTGCATTTTTAGATAGGCACTTGCACATCATACTTAAATTCAAAAAACTAAAAATATACACGGTGGACCGGGCCGTAACCAGTAAAACCTTTTATTTTGTTACTTAAATTACAGTAGCCGGACCGTAAATTGAACAGATTCCCCATACCAAACAATAATTGTCTAGTTGGGAACGTTTGTTGGGGAGAATCCCTAACTGTTGTTACGTACGATTTTCCAAGCCTCAACACTAGTGTAGTTATGGGTTTCACAAGTCTATCCCAAAGTTACATTGGGATAAATTTGCATAAACTTTAAGTAAGCAATTCCAAAACTTTACGATGGGTGTCCAATCTAGGACCTTTCAATGAACACCCCTCCTAGCATAGTCAATCCCCAAATGAGTTTAACCCAACATAGGCATGGGGATACTTGAACAAATCCACATCACTTTATAATCTTCCAACATCGTCGATACTGAAACACATCCACGATGATGGGTGTCTATTTTGTGGGTCTTATGAGAAAATAAATCTGATTTTTTCATGTTTTTCAACTTTGGGAGAACAAAAGTAATATTTTTGTTTAGAATTTCACTTTTAAGTAAAAACGAAACTTTTAGAGAATTATGTTAGATTTCTATTCATAATTTTTTCAATTTTTTTTATTAAGATTTGATATGTCATTTTGGCAAATGTTTGATAGTGTGTCCTTATAAAATGAAAGGACTAAAAAATAGTCATGGTTGGTTGTGCCCCTAAAATCATTGTTAAACTTGTGTTTTTCAAAAAAAAAATATGCTACGACAATCTACACACAATATACTAGAGGATGACTATAAGTTTGTAACCAATAGATCTATATACTAATTATAATATTTTTTTGAATTCGACCAATGGGTAAACCTTATTGATTATCAACATGTTTTTGGTTGCGACACTTACTCTTAATTGAATATAAAACTTAAAAATATACGAATACCCTTTTGAAGTGGACACTCCAATTAATGGCACCATATTTGTTTCAATTTTTTTGGTGGTGTATTTTTAAAGTTATATATTTTTCATTTCACCTCATTTTGAAAGAGACGAAACGAAACTTGACACATGTTAAGAAACAAAAAAATTAAAAATATCGAATCTCACCTATACACAACAAAATCTATACCTACAAAAGTAGATTCAATGAAGAAACTAATGGTATCAAGTCCGACAGTTGATTTGTAGTGTAAGACATCCATCTTACCTTCCGAAAATGGAGAATCCTGAAAACTGTGCATGTTTCAGGTCTCAGAGGTTATTCGGTCGAATAATTATTCGTCCGAACAATTATTCAGTCAAATAATTGTTCAGTTGAATAATACTAATAATACTTTTTCCATTACGGAACCTTTATTTATAGCAAAGGTTGTCTAGCTGAAAAACCAAACGCAAAAAAAAAATTCGTTGGTCAGAAAAAAAATTACGTTATCTATATTCATATAAGTAAAACGAAATAGACTCTTATTTTCACATATTTCTGATCAAAATATTTTTGAAGGGGTTTTCAGAGGAGATTTCTTTTGCCAAAGGAGTTTTTTTACAAGGTATTTTTCTTCTTATTTATTTCCAAGGGGTACATTCAAAGAGTTTTTTCATAAGGCACTCTTGCCAATGATTTTATGTTCTAAGGTATTTTTGCAAAGGAGTTATTTCTTCGCAAGGGGTTTTCTCATATAGTTTTTTTTCCAAGGTATTTTTGCAAAGTAAGTTATTTCTTTACAATAGGTTTTTCCAAAGAGTATTTTTTGCAAAAATGTATTTTTCTTCTTATTTCTTTCCAAGGGGTACATTCAAAGAATTTTTTTCCAAGGCACTTTTGCAAAATATTTTGTATTCAAATGTATTTTTGAAAAGGAGTTATTTCTTTGCAAGGGGTTTTTTCAAAGAGTTTTTTTTTTCCAAGATATTTTTGCAAAGTAGATTATTTCTTTGCTATGGGTTTTTTCAAAGAGTTTTTTTTCAAGGTATTTTTGCAGAGTTTTTTTTTCCAAAATATTTTTATAAGTTGTTTTTTCAAATAAGGTTTTTTTTCAAAGAATTTTTCAAAGAATTTTTTTTCCCAATGGTTTTACAAAGAAGATTTCCTTACGAGGTGTTCTTATTTTTTTTGAAGGGGTTTTTCCAAAGGAGATTAAACAATCATGGGAAATAAGAAAAAACGTAAAAAAAAGATTGATCATAAACGTGATGATGATGCTAATAGGGAAAAAAAAACTCAGAAATAGAGCCAAAAGAGCAAGGGTTACAGAAACATAAGAGAGAATTATTGAATATATAAGAACAAATTTACATGATACTGTTGATGAAATGTAAGTTGAAATTAGGGTAGAAGAAGAAAAAATTGAATTTGAAGAGACCATTGTTGAAGATTTAAATAGCGATTTACATGCTAATGTTGATGAAGTCAATATTGAAGATCAAAATCAAGATCCAGAAATTGGACCTGGTATGATATATCATGTATTTTCCAAATTCATTTTTTATAATGAATTGTATTTTTGGACATATGTTAAATTAAATTTAACTTGATGTATAGGTGCTTTCACCATTGATGATTAAATGTTAGAAGACATTGATTGCGACAAATATGAAGAAAAAATACCCATACATGTTGCATAATATCATGCTACAAAAATTTCTGATGATATTCTCAAGGATTGTTAAATAGTAGGACAAGCGCAATTTTGAGATGTTTATTGGTGTCCAAGAAGTTAGAAGGTGCTACGTCATTATTAGGTATTCACAAGGTGACAAAAGAGTCGAAACTGAAATATAATGTGATAGAAAATATAGGTGATGCAATAAAAAAAATTGGAAAATCTAGAAAGAAAGATACCAGTGCTGCATGTAGAGCAATTCAGACAACAATGGTTTCAGCTAGTACTAGACAAAAACGTTTGACAACACAACTAGCACAAGTAGTTGGAACCTCAAGAAAGACATTATATAAACATAGCAAATTCATAATACAAATAGATGAAAATGATGAACTTGCTTGCAGGGAAATTATTTGTAGACAACCTTACAAAGATAGAATGGGAGAAGGTGTTAAAGATATTGTACATAAATATTGGTTTGCACATGCTCGAGTTTCACCAAATTCAAGGGATGTGATACAACAAAGAGTATCACAAAATGTATATGAAATCCATCCAAAACATAAAATGGAAATGACACAAGTACAATTGTTCAATAAATTCAAGGAGGATCATCGTGAAATTAATATGTCAATCACTACATTTGTGCAACAAAAACCATGGTATGTTAGACCTATTACTATACATGACACATGTTTTTGTCGATATCATGTGCAATTTCAATTATATTACGATGTGTTTCTTGAATTTGGTAAAATGTTTTAGACAAATTCACCACCTCCACCCACAATACGTGAATTCATGTCTCAAACTCTATATGAGAGAAATCACGATGAAGTATTTTATAATAAGAAATTTGTCAATGGAAAACATTGTCATCGTTGTGGAAATATGGTTTTATTCCACAATAAATACCCTATTGATAATGATCAGTCTCTTTCAAATGCAATCGTTGATTGGAGAAGATATGAATACAACAATTATTTTACAAGTTCTAGTGATGCACATTCCAAAATAATTGATTAGCAAGAAGATAAAATATGTCTGACATATTTTCTCAAGAAATTTGAAAGTGAAATTTATAAATACACCAAGAATTCCAATAGAGAATGATGGAAAGACCTTCAATTCAAACATTCCCATGAAAATTTTCCAACTAGAACAATTTTGTCTGTGGTTGATTTTGCAGAAAACTACACATTTGCTGCATAAAAAAATATTCAAAGTGAATACTATCATTCTGACCAAGTTTCGATATTTGTCCATGTTCTATATAGACATTCTCAACAGGATGTTGATGGCATTGAAATCACGTGTGACAATCGACATGTGATTAAAGAACATAAATTTTATATCAGCGATGATCGTACACACGATACACATTTTGTTCAACAGTGTATTGAAAAAAAATTCTATGATTCACTAAAAAGGCGCGAAGTTAAATTCAATGAACATTGGATATGGTAAGATGGATGTGCGGGACAATTTAAATCTTCACAATAATTTTTTTGGTTATGTCGACTTCATAAGCACTGAACATTAAACATCTCTGAAATTTATTTGAAATTGGACATGGAAAAGGTGAACATGATGGTGCAGGAGCATGCGTAAAAATAGCACTTTGAAGATGGAAAATGAACCATTATTATAGATGATTCCATTCAGTTGCAGAGGTTGTCCAATGGTGTAAATCACATCTAATCCATGATTGTAGTCAACAATCAAAAGATGTGCGTAGGTATGTACACGATTTTTTTAATTTATATTAATTGTCAATTTTAAAAAAATGTATGTACTAACATTGAAGTATATGTACACTAACATTAAAAGTTGTCATTTGTTATTTATCATTTATTGTGTAGGTTTTTTTGTCTTGTTGGGGTCCAAGATATAGATAGATCAATACCATACAAGGCTAGCACCATACATGGGACTAGATAACTTCACTTTATTTAAAAAAAAATCCTTCCAAAACGTGTTTGCATTTGACAGTAGAAAGCAATCATGTTTTTGTCATATTTGCACTGAAAATGTTGAATCTATAGAAGTTTGTGAAAACATAACGAACAACTACGTAAAACATTGGAAACACACAGAGATTAATCCAAAAGGGAAAATGCCACTAGCAAGCGTAGAAGAATTATAATCAAAAGAAATAGCAATATCATCTGATGGCGATAGAATTTCAGATCTTGTTAGAGAAGGTAATGATCTTGTTCATTGTTCATTGTTGTCCATCACCTTATGTGTATATAGTCAATTTAATTGACTTGAAAACTCTACCACCAATTGTAATTTGCATAGGATATGTTTTCGCTGTGATTGAACCTTTAGACAACAACAAAAATGTAAAAAATTATTTGATGCGATGCACTGAAGGAAAGATGAAGTTATTGGAGTACTACGATGACAACGGATTTACATACGAGAGAGGATCCATCATTTTAAAAGGTTATTTTTTTCAATAGACCCATATGACTGAAAATTATGTCTACTTTCAGGATTATGAACCTGATTTTTTATGTTGTCGGTATAGTCATTTACTATGTGCATCTCAAATAAAATTGGTACAAGTTCCATCGAAAAAAACTTAAAAAATAGAAAATGGAAACTATCCAAATATGACCATGAATATATAATTGAGGACGGAATTCCATTGCGATGTTTTTAACTATATCAAAAATGAAACGATTGACATTTTTGTACATGTCAAATGTTGTGTCATTTATATAAAATTCATAAAATTCATTGTTAACATTCTTAACATTTCTTATCAAACTTCCTAAGATTCATTATTAACATTCCTAGCATTACTATAAAAACTTCCTAACATTCCCCACATTCATTCTTAACATTCCTAAATTTCCTATCTTTAGATTGCACCTATCAAAAATTCCTAACATTTCTAACATAAATTTTTTTTATTATTTATAATTTTAAGAATAATGTATATATAGAATTAGTAAGTTTTTATAAATCATATCTAGTATTAATAGTGCAAATTACAGGAGTGTTTGCATGGTGGATGTTATGACTTATGGAAAATTAAATCAATTAAATATAAGATAAGAGTATTCAATAATGTTATAGGAGGTTGTATATGAAATGCTTGTAAAAATTCCTCAACCATTTGGTTGTTATTTTGAAGTTGTTTCCTTAATGAAAACCAGTTAATTTAAAGAGTGGTAAATACAGTGTATATTAAAGAGTGCTAAATATTGTTGATGTATTTGTAACTTCAGAATGTATTCACTTGTATATCTTATATTGTACCTCAATGTTCCTATCAGGAGAGTCGTTAATATAATAAATCAATGTCAAGTCATTGAGGTTAACTATCCTTGTTGATTGGAGGGCAAAGTCCCCACAGTTGAGGGGCACTAGGGTTATTAAACTCTCCTAGAGATGTTGGCCCTCGTAAGTAATTGTAAAATTCATAAACTAGTATAAATAGAGAGTGAGAATCTCTATTTGTCACACATACACTCAATTGGGGCGCATGAGTGAGAGAGGAGAAGCTCTCTCAAGTGAGAGAGAGAATAGCTGTTGGAGATCATCTTTTCTGTCTTTGGGTTTTATTGCTACCATTGGTGCTCATTCTATCTCTAAGGAAGTTGCAGGGTTTTCTCCTTTATGGTTTCCCTGAGGAAAATTCTTTGTGTATCTTGTCTCTTGTGATTATTGATGTGCATGTTATTCTCTCACATAAGATCCTAAGATCATATTGTCTAATTGATAAAAATCTAACATGGTATTAGAGCTAACTTGAGAAGAAGACATTGTGCAGCTGCAAAAGCTAGGGATTCTTAATTTTTGGGTCTCTCTCCATAATCCATCAACAAAAAGAGGCTAGGATAACTCTCCATTGAAGGGCACATCTTTCTGTCAAAGCAAAATTTGATTCTGGGCATTTTCAATTTTTGCTGCAGGAAATTAGGGCTTTTCACAGAAGAGGAATTTTTGAGTGAGCCCAGCATAGAATTTATTTCCTCATCAAAATTGAATTTTAGAGACCAAGTTTGAGATTTTTGGTTGGGTAAAACTCCAGGAAAGTCAAACCCTAGTTTGACCTCGAGCCTCAAAAACACTAAAATACTAAAACGGGTAGTTTTGGAACATTCGCTATATCTCAGGATTGAAGATGTATCAGGGGCTAAAAGTTTCACAGGAAAAAGATAAAATCCTGATGTACCCTATATAAAAATGTTAGCCTCATATTCGCTGTATTTTGGGAGATATGTTTCCTCCAAATCAGGGTTCCAACCTCTTCCAGGATTCATCCCTAAATAGGATACCTAGGGAGAATTGCAATATCTCGGGCTACAAAGATCCAAATGAAATTTCCCAAGATTTTCTAGATAGGGCATGGACTTTAATTTCAGTGGTAAAATTTTCAGACCTTGATGATGAAACAAGGACATGTGGAAGTCCTTACAAGTTCGCTATGCTGAACAGTCCTGAAATAAGTCACCTTGGAAAAAATCTCATAAGTACCAAATGGTGAAACAAATTCCAATGAAAACTATGGTGTTGGAAACATGATAAACGAGGTTACCTCAGTACAAAAGTTTAGACACATAGGATCATTAATTTTGGAGATACCATAGAAACAATATCAGGCAATTTTGTAGAAGAAATTGGTAAACTAGGGCTTCCTGTTTTGGGAGCTTTCCTCCACTATTTTCAGAAAAGGAGTACATTGGATAGCTCGCCTTGAAGAGGTATATATTTCTATCTAATAGATATGAAATATTCTAAGTTTTGAAAATTAGGGTTTCTCTGACAAACCCTAGATCATCGAGCTCCAGAACCAGGACAGACACCTCAAATCGATAAGATCTAATCTTTTTCTATTTACATTTGAGGTTCTCATTTCTAAATGACTAATCACACCAGCTTGATGACAAACTTGGTGAAGCTATAAAATTCCAAGCATGGAAGTATTGGATCTCACGTGTTCTTGAAAAAGATGAATTGGACACCTACGTAAGTGGAGAGGTTCCAGTTCCAGAGAGAGATGAGGCTAAATCCTTACACAAGAAGAATTTGGTCAAGGCCAAGAGGATCACCTTATACCATAAGTGTTTTCCCTAAAGACACATAAAGAGATGTTTGATTCCTTGACCAAGCTATTTTGAAGGGAAGAATATAAATTGGAAGAAGTGTCAGACCTCAGTGATCCTTGAAGAAATTGAATTGGATCAGTACTTCAGTAAGAAAGTTCTAGGATCCAGAGGGAGATGAGGCTAAGGATAGAGCTAAGAGAATCATTGTAGACTATATCATCTCATTCCTCATGTGTCATCCTTGAAGACACCAAAATGAATTGTTCAATGCTATGATGAAGCAATCGAAAGAGAATGAGATATTGTTATAACCACCTTGAATGGACTCCCAAGATCATTGGATTCATTCATTTGAGGAATGTGTGCCAGAAGGAAGTGATTATTTTCAGAAGACTCTAGGAAGAGCACACATAAGATGAAGCTCAACCCATAATAAGAGAAGATGGGTGCAACTAAATATCAAGCGCACACGATTCAAAGAAGATCCCTCAAGCGATGAGAAATATAAAGAACTCAATTCTTGAAGAACCTCTTATCCATCTTAAGCATTTGGATAAGAAATGATGTTGTTATGAATGAAGAAGATGATGAATCTGAAATAAGGAGTCTACCCATGAAAAAAGTAAAGATAAGTATTCAATTTCCATTTCATGATATTGTTTTGTTATGCATTTGTTTATATTCAGTTGATGTGTTATGCATGATAGAATGTTTACATTAATGATAGTATACTACTAATATTCATGTGATGGGTAAGTAGCTCATGGTGCTATACAACTCTCCATTGCTACTTATCTAGAATGAAACCTCTTTGCCGACATATTAGATTAGTGCACAATCTCAATGATGTATTGGTAGAGATGAAAGGCATCTAGAAAAGTTTTCGTGAGATATGGATGAATGTTGTATTGGCTAAAATACTTGCATGATTATATCTTTATGCATCAGAATTTTCCATTGTGAATATGCCTTACAAAAATTTTCTAACCATACAAATGCATTTGAATTGTAGGAAAGATTACGTAGAATCACCTACAAGAAAATAAGGATGAGACTTGTTCCAAAGAAAAAGTGATGTCAATTCAAGAAAGAATCCAATATGACAATACTTTCAAAGAAAGAAAGAGGCCTTAGAGACACTCCAATTATTGACACTTTTGAGCGACATCACTAATGCAAAGCCTTCCAGCTATGAAGAAGTAGCCAAGAAGAAAGGGAAGGAGAATACCAGTTCAACAAGAATGATGTCTAGGATGCAATATCAATACCTGAAGGAAAGTCTGTAATGTCTTCCATATGGATCTACACAATCCAGCGTGTAGTAGATGGAAACATCATGGGATATGAGGCAAGATTCGTAGCACGAGGATTCTCATGGAAATAAGGCATACACTATCAAGAGACATTTGTAGCCTCTAGAAGTTAAGACACATGACGGGCAGAATCATGTGTGCAAATGAAAGAAGGCCTTGTACGAGCTCAGATGACACCCATAGGATAACACATACATGAGGATCTTTAAGATCACCTAGAGTGTGTTAGTTTTTCAACATTTAAGTTAGCATTATGATAAGATCTTTTCACTGAGAGAATAACAAGCACAGCAATCACATAATCACATCACAAGAGACAAGAGACACAAATATTTTAGGAGGGGAAACCATAAATGGAGAAAACCCCTCAACTTCCTCTAAGATAGTATCACCACAAGATGTGATCCCAAAACAATAAGATGATCTCCCTTCACAACAGCAGCCTTCTGTCTTCTGTCAAGCCCAAGAATTTCCTTATCCAAAAGCGCGCCACACTTGAGAGAGCAAGAGAGCTAAGTCACAAGTGATAAATAGAGAGACTCTCACTCTCTATTTATATTCTTCCGTTGACTTGAAGTGCACTCAACCTAATAATTACTACTCGAGCCTACACCTTAATTAGTGTATAATAACTCAAGTGCCCCTAAACTGTGGGGACTTACCTAATGACTTGATATGACTTGTTTACATTATTAATCCTCCCGATCGGAACATCGGGGCATGACCACATGTCTCAAATACATAATAGAAACATCCCGGAATAAACATCGGGTTACAATATATGAAATATATAGAAGAATACATTCCAAAGTTACATATACATCAACACTCCCTCTTAACTAGGAAGGTATTCTTTCGACACAATTTTCAGCACTGGTCTTCTTCTCTGTATCACTGGATCATGTTCGTCTTCAAGTCATCTCTATCATCAAGTCTTCTTCGTCTTCAAGTCATCTTCATCTTCAAGTCATATAGATCTAGATCATCTCTCGATCTGGATCATCATAGGACATCATCACAGGATCTAGATCATCACTCGATCTGGATCATCACTCTGGACAGGATCTGGATCATCTCTCGATCTGGATCATCACTGCTGGATCTGGATCATCACTCGATCTGGATCTCTCGGAGTCATCATAACTGGATCTGGATCATAACTCGATCTGGATCTCCACTGGTCATCATCATGTGTGTACTATCTCATCATAGGAAGTTCTACAGAGCCAACCCTTTTTCATGCTGGTTGTAGGCCCACCACCTGCAGGTCTTCATCATCACTGGCCATACTGGAGAATCCTCAGGAATTATTACGTGCGTCACAAAACCTTGAAAGAGCATCCCAGGACTGATTACGGGCACACAACCCAACCTATAGGATCTCCCGGGGCTGATTACATGTGACCTCACCACAAAACCTCGCAAGAGCATCCCAGGACTGATTACGGGCACACAGCCCAACCTATAGGATCTCCCAGGGCTGATTACATGTGACCTCACCACAAAACCTCGCAAGAGCATCCCAGGACTGATTACGGGCACACAGCCCAACCTATAGGATCTCCCAAGGCTGATTACATGTGGTCATGGTAAAACCTCGCAAGAGCATCCCAGGACTGATTACGGGTACACAGCCCAACCTATAGGATCTCCCAGGGCTGATTACATGCCATCCCAGAGAAAAACCTCGAAAGAGCATTTTCCAGATGTCCCAGGGCACCGAATTACATGCCATAGGCAAAACCTCGAAAGACCATCTGCAAATCTCCCAGGACTGATTACATGCTCATCTGCACAACCTGACTGAGTTACATGGTAACTGACCATCTGCCTCCACTCTCCTGGAGAGTGGCAATTGCCCTTACATCTATCCTACTCGACAGAATGGCCAGCACTCATATCTGTTGTGGGAGGAACTTAATCCTTTAGCCATGACCAGAATGGCTCAGCCCTTACATCTGACCTACTCGTCAGAATGGCTCAATCCCATCCAATGATGGAAGACTCTCAACCACACTGAAGAGAGATTTCTGCACTTATATCTGACATGGAAGGAACTAAATCCTTTAGCCATGAACAGAATGGCTCTGCCCTTACATCTGACCTGCTCGTCAGAATGGCACAATCCCATCCAAGGATGGAAGACTCTCAACCACAATGAAGAGAGATTTCTGCACTTACATCTGACATGGAAGGAACTAAATCCTTTAGCCATGAACAGAATGGCTCTGCCCTTACATCTGACCTGCTCGTCAAAATGGCACAATCCCATCTAAGGATGGAAGACTCTCAACCACAATGAAGAGAGATTTCTGCACTTACATCTGACATGGAAGGAACTAAATCCTTTAACCATGAACAAAATGGCACAACCCTTATATCTGACCTGCTTGTCAGAATGGCTATGGATCTCAGTACTCATATCAGTCATGGAAGGAACCAATCCTCTCACCATGACGAAGTATCTCAGCCCTTACATCTGACCATGGAAGGAACCAATCCTCTCACCATGTCAGAATGGCTCTGGATCTCATCACTGTCTCTGGGAGGAAGCCTCAATCTGGAGAACACCAAGTCTCTCTCTGAAGTACTCAAACTTCATCCTAGCCAATGGCTTTGTCAGTACATCAGCTATCTGTTCCTCCGTCGCAACATACAGGAGCTTCACTGCTCCTCTCTGCACCATATCCCTGATATAGTGATATTTGATCTCAATATGCTTCGACCTGTCATGGAACACAGGATTCTATGACAACTTCACGCAACTCTGGTTGTCACAATGTATACAAGTAGCATCCAACTGGAGATCAAATATATCAGACAGTAGCTTCCGCAGCCATACTGCCTCACAACTAGCTGAACAAGCTGCGACATACTCTGCTTCGGCTGTACTCAGTGCCACACAGGATTGCTTCCTACTAAACCAAGAGATCACACCTGATCCCATACTGAAGCAACATCCCGAATTACTCTTCCTGTCGATGGCACTGCCTGCCCAATCTGAATCAACATAACCCTCCAGGTTAATCTTCTGATTCGTATCATACTTGAGCCCATAATCAATTGTACCCCTGCATGCTTTGTAACCATCAAGTGAACATGTCTCAATGTGTTCACAGCAAAGCAAATATCTGGTCTCAGTTACAGTAAGGACCCAATCATCTGACGATACATCGTAGCATCAACCGACTCTGATGAAGCATCACTCAATAGCTTCATGTTTGATGCCAAAGGTGTAGCCAAAGCCTTGCAGTCCATCATCCCGAATCTCTTCAGGATCTCTACTGCATACTTCTCTTGTCCAAGGAAGATCCCATCTGTACTCTGCCACACCTCCATACCTAGAACAATAGTGCATCGACACATAACAGGAACATCACTAGTCTTCTGCCTTCAACCTTGAAGCAAAGGTTGGAATCCACTTTACTCTCAGTAAAGCCTAGAGTCATCAGTAATCTGCCCATCCTGTCGTACCGTGTCGATCCTCAATATATTCTATAGTCACTCCCTCTGAAGCGAAGCATCATACTCCCTCTATCTTCTGTACTCTATGCACTGAAACATTCTGTACTGAAGTGACAAGTAGTATCCATCTAGGATCACTGGATACTAAGATCCTCTATCTTGAACTTCTTCAAAATTTCATCTTGCACCCATCTGTTAGCTTGTCATATTATTCTTTGTCTTTGAACTGTCGTCACTTGTTCTTCGGTACAAGTCTTCATCCTTCTTTGCTTGTAGGCGATTATGTATGCGATCTTTCCTACAAGTCAAATGCAATTGTATGGTTAGAAACATTTCATAAGGAATAATCATACTGGCAAATACTTATGCACAAATATATGATTATGCAACTACTTTAGCCAATACAACATTCATCCATATCTCACTGAAACTTTCTAGATGCCTTCCATCTCTACCAGGACATCATTGAGATTGT
>LPNX010588257.1:66306-83277 GCA_001517045.1 Pseudotsuga menziesii
AATGAATTCTACAATCCTGGGAGGCCATTCAAGGTGGCCATCACCACTTCTACATTCTTCACTGCTTCAAGTTGTTCTTGATTTGAAAGACTCTTATGACTGCATGGTTTCTGCATTCTAGATCTTCACATTCTTCAACTAGTTTCTTTAGGTCATATTCTGATTTTGTTCTTCCCTTCAAATAGCTTGAAAATTAGGAAGACCTTCAACAGCATTGCTTGCAATAGGTAGTGCTCTGTAATGCACATGTGCAAGCCTTCTATGCCAAAGCTCATTTGGCTCTACTATCTCATGGATCAAGGCTTGTCCTGGATAGCCCTTCAATTTGTACAAGCCTCCTTCTTGTTCTCCAATCACTATCGCATCATCGATAGTCTTTCCTTTTAGCCACATGATGATTTGACCATCTATGAATGCAATCTGCATTCTTTGTACATCAATGCTGAAACAAACAATACTTCTTTCATTGTTAGAGACTTACCAGAGTCTAGCTTGTATGAAGATTCCCCACTACCTTTTATTGGACATTGGTAGTCATCTCCTAGTTTCACCTTGTGAGGTGATTCATATTCTGATAGTCTTACAAAGGATTCCTTGAATCCCATCATATGTTTGGAAGCCCCACTGTCTATAATCCAATCATCACTTCCATGAGTAATTTCACCTATGAGAGCTGATATTATAACATATTCATCCTCACTTGAAGAATCTTTACTTTCATATCTGGATCTCTTTCTGGATGGTTCATCATCTTCTACAGCATGAGCATGATGTCTTCTTTGGCCTCGTCTCCCTCTGAAACTGGAACCTCCATACTCATGTAGGTGTCCAATCCATTTTCTTCAGAGAGATCATATACTTCCAGGCTTGGAATTTGTCAACTTCCCAAAGCTTGTCACTAAGCTGATGTGATATATCATATTGAAATGAGAACCTCAAATGGAAATAGCAAAGGATTAGATCTTACCGATTTGAGGTGTCCGTCCTTGTCCCGGAGTTTGCTGATCTAGGGTTTGTCGCAGAAACCCTAATTTTCAAAACTTGGAATATTTAATATATAATTGGATAAACATATATATCTCTTCAAATGGAGCTGTCCAATGTACTCCTTTTCTGAAAACAGTGGAGGGAAGCTCCCGGAACAGGAAGCCCTAATTTACTGATTTCTTCTGCAGAAATGCTTGTTACTGTTTCTGTAATATATCCAAAATTACTGATCCTATATATCTTAAATTTTTTACTGAGGTAAAATCGCATTTCCTTGATCCAACACCATAGGATTCATCAGAATTGGTTTCATCATTTGGGATTTATGATCCTTTTCCCAAGGTGACCTGTTACAGAACTGTTCAGAACAGCGAAGTTGTACGGCCTTCCACGTGTCACTGGTTCATCCTCTGACTCTGATATTCGGACCACAGAAAATAGATTCCATTCCCTTTTTTGAAAATCTTCAGGAATTCCATTTGGACCTCTGTAGCCCAAGATATTGCAGATCTCCCCAGGTGTCCTGTTTATGGATGATTTCTGGAAGAGGCTGGAACCCTAACTTGGAGAGATCATATCTCCCAGAATATAGCGAATCAGAGGCTTCCCTTTGGACACAGTGTTCATCAGGATTTTATATTCGACCCCTAAAATTTTCAGCTTCTGAGACTTCTCCAATCTCGGAATATATCGACTGTACCAAAACGTAGCATTTTTAGTATTTAGGGTTTCTCCTAGCTAGGGGTCAAACTAGGGTTTGACTTTCCCGGAGATTTACCCAACCAAATTTCCTGATCCAGGTCTCTAAATTTCGGTTTTGATGAGGATAACAATCCTATCCTGGTCTCACTCAAAAATTCCTCTTCTGTAGAAAGCCCTAATTTCCGCATCGAAACTGAAAATGCTTGAAATTGAATTCCGCATTGACAGAAAGATGCACCCTTCAATGGAGAGTAATCCTAGCATACTTGTGCTGAAAATCTATGGAGAAAGATCCAAAAAATAGGAAGCCCTAGTTCCTGTAGCTGTACAATGTCTTCTTCTCAGGTTAGCTCTGATACCATGTTAGTTTTTCAACATTTAAGTTAGCATTATGATAAGATCTTTTCACTGAGAGAATAACAAGCACAGCAATCACATAATCACATCACAAGAGACAAGAGACACAAAGATTTTAGGAGGGGAAACCATAAATGGAGAAAACCCCTCAACTTCCTCTAAGATAGTATCACCACAAGATGTGACCCCAAAACAATAAGATGATCTCCCTTCACAACAGCAGCCTTCTGTCTTCTGTCAAGCCCAAGAATTTCCTTCTCCAAAAGTGCGCCACACTTGAGAGAGAAAGAGAGCTAAGTCACAAGTGATAAATAGAGAGACTCTCACTCTCTATTTATATTCTTCCGTTGACTTGAAGTGCACTCAACCTAATAATTACTACTCGAGCCTACACCTTAATTAGTGTATAATAACTCAAGTGCCCCTAAACTGTGGGGACTTACCTAATGACTTGATATGACTTGTTTACATTATTAATCCTCTCGATCGGAACATCGGGGCATGACCACATGACTCAAATACATAATAGAAACATCCCAGAATAAACATCGGGTTACAATATATGAAATATATAGAAGAATACATTCCGAAGTTACATATACATCAACAGAGTGATGAATATTTTAACCTTTGATACAAGGTTGAAGATGAAATCCTATAGAGGATGACAAGCTCACAAATGGGCGTGAGAAGAACTTTTGAAAAGGTTCAAGATAGAGGATCTTGGTATCCAGTGACCCTAGATAGATACATAGAATATTAGTAGAAGAGGAAGCTACTTGTCACTCCAGTACAGAATGTTTCAATGCATAGAGTACGAAAGACAGAGGGAGAATGGTGCTCCACTTCAGAGGGAGTGACTACAGAAGATCATGAGGTTCAACATGTTATGACAGGATGGACAACTTACTGATGGCTCTAGGCTTTACTAAGAGTAAAGTGGATTCCAACCTTTACTTCAAGGTTGAAGGTGGAATACTAGTGATGCTCCTATTATATGTTTATGACTTGTTCCTAACAAAAAAGAGGAACTCATTAAATTTGCAAGAAGGAGACTTGATGCCCAGTTTGAGATGAAGGACTTGGGGATGATGCACTACTTTCTAGGCATGGAGGTGTGGCAGAATGCAAATGGAATCTTTCTGGGACAAGGGAAGTATGTAGTAGATATCCAGAAGAGGTTCAAGATGATGGAATGCAAGGCCATTACCAAACCTATGGCATCAAACCTGAAGCTATTGAGTGTTGCTTCATCAGAGTCAATTGATGCCACGATGTATCATCAGATGATTTTTCCCTTGATGCACTTGATGAATATGAGACCAGATATTTTATTTGCTGTGAACACATTGAGACATGTTCACCTGATGGTTGAAAAGCATACAGTGAGGTACCTAAAGGGTATAGTTGATTATGGGCTCTAGTATGAGGTGAATCAGAACATTAACCTAGAGGGTTATGTGAATTCAGATTGGGCAGGCAGTGCCATTGATAGGAAGAGCACTTCGGGGTGTTTCTTCAGTATGAGATCAAGTGTGATCTCTTGGTTTAGCAGGAAGTAGTCCTACATGGCACTAACTATAGCCGAGAGAGGAGAAATGAAGCTCGAGTTTGTGATCCAGATCAAGATCTCTCGAAAGAGGGAGTTCTAGCATAGCCGATGAGACAGGTTGTTTGAGCATAAAATCCTGGTGAAGCTCATAGGTGGATCAGATGTAAACGGTCATGTAGGTTGTCCTCGGATGTAATAAGTCCTAACAAAGCTCGTAGGTTATCCTTGGACGTAATCAGTCCTGATGTGATTCTATGCTAGAAATGGCTAGAGTGAAGTTTGAGTACTTCAGGGAGAAGCTTGGTGTTCTGCATATCGAGGTTTCTTCCAAGGGGAAGTGATGAGTCCGTGAGCCTTTCTGACATGGTGGTAGGAGGGGCCTCCCATGGTCAGATATAAGTGTTGTTCCTTTCTTACATGGTGGTAGGCGGGGCCTCCCATGGTCAGATATAAGTGCGGTACCTTTCTGACATGGTGGTAGGCGGGGCCTCCCATGGCCAAATGTAAGTTCTGGTCCTTTCCTCGGATGGTAGATACCATTCCCAAGGATGTAAGTGCTGGGCCTTTCCTCCGATGGTAGATACCATGCTAGAGGAAGTAAGTGCAGAACCATTCTGACATGGGGGGAGGCTGGGCCCTCCCATGGTCAGATGTAAGTGCAGAGCCATTCTGACATGGGGGGAGGCTAGGCCCTCCCATGGTCAGATGTAAGTGCAGATCCATTGTGACATGAGGGTGGGCTGGGCCCTCCCATTGTCAGATGTAAGGGCTGAGCCATTCTAACATGGGGGCAGGCTGGACCCTCCCATGGTCAGATGTAAGGGATGGGCCATTCTGACATGGGGCTAGGATGGGCCTTCCCATGGTTAGATGTAAGGGCTAGGCCATTCTAGCATGGGGGCAGGATGGGCCCTCCCATGGTCAGATGTAAGGGTTGGTCCATTCTGACATGGGGGCAGGCCAGGCCCTCCCATGGTTAGATGTAAGTGCTGGGCGGGCCTTTCTGACTAGGTCAGATACAAGTGTTGAAGAAGATGAATACCTACATGGAGGCTAGGCCTACAACCAGAATGAAAAAGGGTTGTGTCTGTATAAATTCCTACGATGAGAATAATTGAGAGATAGCACCAGTTGATCGAGATAATGGAAGCAGTGATGATGATCCATAGATGATCCAGCTTTGATGATGATCCAGTGATGATCCAAATTTGAAGATGATCTAGTGATGATCCAACTTTGATGATGATCTAATGATGATCCAACGTTGATGATGATCCAGACTTGATCCAGAGAAGAATACTTGTGTTGATGAATTGTGTCAAGAGAATAACTTCCTAGTTAAGAGGGAGTGTTGATGTATTTGTAAATTTGGAATGTATTCACTTGTATATCTTATATTGTACCCCAATGTTCCTATTGGGAGAGTCATTAATAAAATAAATTCATGTAAATTCATTGAGGTTAACCCTTCATTGTAAGTCAGGGAAATAGTCCCCACAATTGAGTTAAGGTTAACCCTCCTTGTTGATCGGAGGGAAAAGTCCCCACAGTTGAGGGGCACTAGGGTTATTAGACTCTCCTAGAAATGTCGACCCTCGTAAGTAATTGTAAAATTCAAAAACTAGTATAAATAGAGAGTGATACTCTCTATTTGTCACACACACTCACTCAACTAGGGTGCATGAGTGAGAGAGCAGAAGCTCTCTCAAGTGAGAGAGAGAACAACTATTAGAGATCATCTTTTCTATCTTTGGGTTTTACTGCTGCCATTGGTGCTCATTCTATCTCTGAGGAAGTTGGAGGGTTTTCTCCTTTGTGGTTTCCCTGAGGAAAATTCTTTGTGTCTCTTGTCTCTTGTGATTATTTCTATGCATGTTATTCTCTCAAATAAGATCCTAAGATCATATTTTCTAATTGATAAAAATCTAACAATTATTGTGTTTATTGGGTGATTTAAAATCAATTTATGGGAATGAAAGTTGTTAATCTAATTCCACTTAAAATTGTATTTTGTTTGAAGTAAGCTAAATGA
The DNA here is from genome assembly GCA_001517045.1 of Pseudotsuga menziesii. Classification (NCBI taxonomy): domain Eukaryota; kingdom Viridiplantae; phylum Streptophyta; class Pinopsida; order Pinales; family Pinaceae; genus Pseudotsuga; species Pseudotsuga menziesii. The sequence continues at coordinate 71,937 of LPNX010588257.1, forward strand.
TCATTTTAATTTTAACATTAATACTCACGTTTAAGGAATCAAGTTGCTAATGTTACCTTATTAATAAAAAATATTCCATGTGAGACAGAGGCATATTGCCAATGGCAAGTAATAAATTAAAGTTCTATGACGAGAGATAATATTCTAGTTATGTATATGACCATTATCTAAACTTTGATTGTGAATGCAAGATGTGAGTTAGGAATATGATTTAAATGTGCAATATTTCAATGTTGGGGTTCCCTTGAATTCAAGAATTCTCAACATTATGAACCTTAGCTTTCTTACTAGGATTTGATCGTGAATGGTATGGTGAAGAAAATGTTATGTGTGTATTGATAGTACATTGGTATGATTTTTTCTAGTGGCATGATTATCCCATAACTTTAGTGACATAATAGTTAAGAATGTTGAGAACTCTTTTGTCATTTTTGAGTCATATTGTTAGTGAAATAGTAAGTAATTTTTCTATTTGGTTTAACAAATTGATGAAAAAGTAAAGTTGAGCTCATGTTCTATGTTTGAAGCATGAAAAGCAGCTAGTGTAAGTCTCCTAAAAAATTTCCATGGGCCATAAATCCTTATAGCTAGAAACTATAAGTATGAATTAAGGATGTTTGTTATTTGACAAGAGATCAAGTTCGTCGTGTTAACAAGTTTGGATTCAAGTTCCAATATTATAAATAATAGGATCAAACCTTTGTGATAGAATGAATCTAGCTAGTGAATTCCTAACATTTCCTAACATTCATTAGTAACATTTCCTAACATTCATTCTTAAAATTCCTAACATTCCCCACAGTCATTCCTACCATTCATTCCTAACATTCCCCACTTCATTTTTAACATTCCTAACTTTACTATCTTTATATTGCACCTATCAAAACTTCCTAACATTCCTAACATTCCCCACATTCCCCACATTCATTCCTAACATTCCTAAAATTTTCCCACATTCATTCCTAACATTTCCCGCATTTATTCTTAACATTGGATTGCACATTCCTAACATTCCTAACATTCCCCACATTCATTCCTAACATTCATTCTTAACATTAGATTACACCTATTAAAACTTCCTAACATTCATTCTTAACATTCCTAATTTTCCTATCTTTAGAATGCACCTATCAAAAATTCCTAACATTCCTAACATTCCAAACATTTCCCCACATTCATTCCTAAGATTTCCCACATTTACTCTTAACATTGGATTACACCTATCGAAACTTCCTAACATTCCCCACATTCATTCCTAACATTCATTCTTAACATTAGATTGCACCTATCAAGACTTTCTAACATTCATTATTAACATTCCTAATTTTCCTATCTTTAGAATGCACCTATCAAAACTTTATAACATTCCTAACATTTCCTAACATTCTCCACATTCATTCCTAACATTAGATTGCACCTATGAAAACTTCCTAACATTCATTGTCAACACTGAAAATATTTTACATCTACAAACATACATAAATTTAATAATACATACATTCATAAATTTAATAATACATACATTCATTCTTAACATTAGATTTCACCTAACAGGGGTGGCAGGTGCGGGGGGGATCTTGTTGGATCCTGGAGGACAAGTTGAACAAAGCTTCGCCTGGGGTTTAGGAAATAGAACTAATAATGAAGCTGAGTGGATGGCTCTTCTTCAGGGTCTTCAACTTATTCATGCTAAAAAGATTCGGAAGGTGTTGATATTTGGAGACTCTAGGCATGTTATCTACAAGCTGATTAACGGGTACCCAGAAGGAGCAATTAAATGTCACTGCTTGTATAAGAAAGCTAAGCTACTCATGTCTCAATCCTACGAGGCTTTCCATATCCTCTGGCATAATAATAAGGCAGCGGACAACATGGCTAATATAGGTGCCAGGCTTCCTCAAGGCCACTACAACCAAGATGGAAATCACCCATACCTCAAATTCATTCCATGATGAGTTGTTATAAGGTTCATTGTCGGACTCTCCTCATGCGCAAACCCAAAGTAAAGTCTCTATCCTTCCAAAAAAAATTTGGATGCCTCCTAGGCTTCCGTTCTCCTCCCCTCCTCTCTTTTTTCTTCCCCCTCCATCACTTCTTTCCCTCCCTCTTCTTCTCCCTTCTCCCCCTTCTTCTCCACCCCTCCCTCCTTCTCCTTTTCTCCCCCTTCCATCGCATCCCTCCTTCACTTCACCGGGCCCCCCCAGCTGGCCCCCATTTCCTCCTTCTTTTTGACGGCTCCATGCATTTATTAACCTGTCCTATATGCCTTCCTGTCTTGGCCGCGTGGATTTCTCTCCTTCCCTCGACTGTTGCAGAATTAAAGCCCTTCAGGCCTTTAATTTACTACCTCGCTCCTTCGCACGATTGTAAACTCCCCTCCTTCTTCTCTATGACGCTTCTCTGCAAAGACATGTTCTATAATTTTGCTCCGGACTCTGGTTATGGCTCTCCAGAAATAGTGCGATTCCTTCTGATTGTTGTAGCTGGAGTTGAGGGAGGGAGGCTGCTGGGCATCCCATGGCATGTGCTCCCTCTCATCCATGCCTTCGTAAAGGAGTGCCTGGCTCTTGCTACTTTCTCCATTTGTTAGTGCAGCTACCCCTCTGCGTCTTGGTTTACTGGAGGTAATGTTGGTGCAAATATTTCTCGTGATGGCAGTCTGAAACGGGTTTTGGGTTGCCCCTGCACTGGTTGGCAGGAAGGCGCTGTGGGAACGCTAGCCTGTTCAGATAGACTTGGTGGTTCTGTGCTGCAACAAGAAATTGCAGTGCTCAGGCGTGTTGTTAGAGCTTTGTGGGTTGAGAACCAGGTTTGTATTGTCCACCCTTTGCACAAACAGTTTGCATGCATAGCGATTTTGGTGGACGCTGGAAATATGGCTCAAGCTGGGGAGAATTCAGGGATACAGGACATCAAGAAAAACCTGCGCAGGCTGTATGAGATGATAGCAATCGAGATTATGGATAATAAGGAAATTGCGAAGGAAATTAAAAAAAATGGGTGAAACCGTGAGCTACACTTCGCTTCAGATCAGTAACCATGATGCCCAAATAGATGATACTAAAAGTAACATCCGCGATTTACTGGGTAAGGTGGACAAAATTCAGGAAGATCTCGAGAAGCACATTACCATGAACCAAGGAAGCACAGTAAATGGAGCAACTGGTGCAGCTGATCATCCCATGGAAGAAGAGTCCGTAGTTCAGCCAAGGGCTCACAAAGGCAACCCTTAACTTATGTCCTTTGGTTAATCTGTTTTATTTTCGTTTAGTTAATGGTTTTCTGCGTATTACTATGTAACCAGTTTGTTCGGGTATATACTACCCGAGACAATAGCAATTTTGGGAAAATCATACACTCTGTTTTGTGGAAAACTCTCAGGATAAGCCTAGTGTGTAGCAATTTTGACCTGTCGGCTTCTATATCTTGTTTCCTCTGTATTGAATGGTTGTGCACAGCCTGTTAATATATTTCTCTTTTCTGTTTTTGTTAAAAAAAAACATTAGATTTCACGTATCAAAACTTCCTAACATTCCTAACATTTCCTAACATTCCCCACATTCCTTCCTAACATTCCCCATATTCATTATTAACATTAGATTGCACCTATCAAAACTTCCTAACATTCATTCTCAACATCTCAACACTAAAAATATTTTACATCTACAAACATACATAAATTTAATAATACATACATTCATAATATGTAAGTTCAATATACATGTATAAAATAAAAAATAAATATGTAAGGTCAATGTACATGTATATAATCCAAAAAAAAATCATGAACATGTGAGTTTAATGTACATATGTATAATCCAAAAATAAAGCTCCTCGATGTCCAAAACAACTACAATATATATATATATATATATATATATATATCAATAAAAAAAGAAGCTCCTTGATGTCCAAAACAACTACAATATATATATCAACAAAAAAATAACAATATAAATAATTCTCTAAATGGAAGTCCACCACTATCCTCCACTAGGGTCTTCCCTTGGACTCATAACAACCTGCAACATGTATAAAAATAGATTATGAATATCATAAATTATTTAAACAATTTTAAACTAAAATCAAAACATTGAAATATTAAACTAATGTTGAAAAACAATTCAATTATTAACAAAATTACCTCAAATTCTCTATCATCCACTGGAGTCTTCCCTTTGCCTCTAAAAGATGGAAGAGACCCAAGCTGCAACATGTGTAAAAGCAATTTATGAATCTTACAAATTATTTAAACTATTTTAAACTAAATTCAAAAAATTAAAATATTAAAGTTACAATTCCACCACTATCCTCTAGTGGAATCTTCCCTTTGCCTCGAAAAGATTGAAGAGACCCAAGATGCAACATATATAAAAGCAATTTATGAATGTCAAAAATTATTTAAACTATTTAAACTTATATATTAGAGAACGGTTCAATTATGAACAAAATTACCTTGGTGCCAATATCCACATCCATGAGAGAACCTATATCTTCACCGCCAATTTCAATATGTTCTCTTCCCTTAAAATTTAAATTTTGTTAATAAATAAATCATAGTGCAAGCAAAAAAAATAAGCTTAAGAAATTAACTTAAAAACGAAACAAAAAAATAAAATCATTAGCTCACAATAGATGGAAAATCATCTAAAAAGTTCGATTCTAAAGAAACCTGCATGGATAAGTCAAATTAACAATAAGATACATAGTTAAAAAAAAAATTAAAAGGATAAAATATATTTCAAACATAAATATAAATATGTAAGTAATAAAGATACTTCTTCAAAATACTCTTCTACATTTGCAACATTTTCACTAGTGGAGACTCGAAAATTATGTTCATTCAACATTCGAGAAAACTGCAACCAATAAACATTTACACAATGTATTTATTACTATACATCAAAAAAGCATAATATCATACATAGATATAATGTAACAAAAAGTTCAATTCAAAATAAATAAATAAAGTAAAGAGATTGAAAGTACACAAACCTCTGCTATACTTGATGTGTCATTATATATGACATCTGAAGCTATATCACGATAAACCTTGGCATAAGCATTTAGATCTTCAATTCCCATACGATCTAACTCATCATTTGTTTTGTAAACAAAATTTTGTCGAATAGTGGCTCGTGCCCTCTCTCGACTCAATCCAACATCAACTCCTACAAATGTCAAAGTTAAACCTTCTACATCATTATGCCTTGTAGTTGTCCCAATTTATGATGTGGGCTCCATCTCCGATTTGTAAGTCACAAGCCTAGGTGGACGATATATCTGAGGTGGAGTTCGAAGAGTAGTGGTATCTCTAAGAGAACCTTTTCGATTGTATATCCTCCCCTTTCCAACTCCATAAAACTCAGAATGAATATCAGTATAGTCTGGCTTCATTTATTTTTTTTAAATCGACATAAAAAAACCTAGCAAAATAATTAGAAACCTCATTGTTCCATGGCAGCCAACCATAGGCTGTAAGGGACCGATCATATAAATGATGTGCAAGTTCAGGGTGCTTAAAATATTGCACTTTCAATGCTTTACACTTTAGGCCCTCTTTGAAGTTAAACATTGAGTTGGCCTATTCTCTGGTCACTCTCTCCTTCACAACAACCCACTTGTCTGGACCCATCACCTAGGACTTTCTTCTTTGCACCAAGTCAACAAAACCATTTTTTGTTGGTCCAAGATCCTCATATACCTCATTGAATTTTTGTAATGATTGCAAAACCATCTCTATATTTTTTTTGTTCTTTGGAGCGAGATCCAAACTAGAAAGATCACGTTGCAGCTTGTCATAGTGAGCTCTGTAGCTTTCAAGGGTCGTTTGTTGAATACCACTTTCCCATAAAAGCTCCTCCGGTAAATAATATAAATAAGTTGTAATGGGTGTACAACCCTCAGCTAGTTGAACATTTTGCGTCCTAGCTCGACCTTCGTCACCCTGTGTAGGATGACAAGCCTCTTGCGAACCCTGCTCTACATCCACACTTGTCTCTTGTACTTGATCTTCCTCCCTCTCTATAAAATTATGTGTCGCTTCCGCACCATGCTATGCTTCAAATACAGATAAATTTATGTGTAAACATGTACAAACATCATGTACACACAAAAATACAACTTATACATGTATTAAAAGATTGATGTTCATACCGACATAAGATCGAGATCGACGTTCACCCCCAAAGGATAAGGGGGAATCATCTCTACCACTATCACCTCATAGATGATCGGATGAATGTGAACTATACAATAAGCTTGAATCATGAGGTGAATTTGACAGCCTTTGATTATCATTTGGGACACCAACTCCCGAAGAATGTGATGACCTCCTATGCTTTTGTCTCGAAGACTGCTCTCTTTCCATTTGATATGATATCTACAAGTTTACACAAATATCAAATTATAACAAATTCAAATTCTACATGTTAATTCCACAAATTCAAAGACCTAGCTACTAAAACAACTAAGTTTCAATAAGGACCCAGATATACCTACTATTATCTAATAGTTCTTAAAATGAATATAGCTAATTTATTGTTGGATGTATGAGGAATTAGTGTGCCAATTTTTAAGTGTTTTTGATGTTTTAAATGAATGGAACCAATATGGTCAAATATTAAGTGAAGGTTACATTTATTTATGTAAAGGAATCAATTCATGAACATGTTAAATCTTAATTTAAATCTTAAATTAATAACTTATTTGATATTTTAATAATTTAAACATAAATTATATCTACAAATATTTTCATTATTCCATAGAATCATAAAAAATTGTTCTCGACTTGAAACTAGTACCTTTTTACTTTAAAAAAACTCATATTTTCCCATGAACACAAAAGCAAAAAAACTCTAAACACCATGAGAGCTTGGACTGTACAATATATTTTCATTAATTGATTGAATGAAGTAAACCACTTACAATAACTATTTTTTCAAAATATTAAATTTTTTCTACATACTTTTAAATATCATCATCAAACAAAATTGCCCATGAGGACAGAGTTCAAGAACTTTGTCCACATGAACTATATCTCACGAAATAAATAAAATATTTTACAGAATATAACATTGAACTATACAATTGAAAAATATATGAAAAATATAGTAGAAACTACAAAAAGATAGTACAAACTACAAAAAGATTTACAGGTTATGAACTATACAAAATTTATTAAACAAATCATACAAATTTTATTAAATATTACAAAAAAAATAAACAAATTACAAAATATAAGATGTATTAGATATTTACAAATTACTAAATAAACAATGTTTATTTACAAAAAGTGAAGTATGTACAAATTCTTATTGTATAAAGTAGCATAGATTTTCAAACACTTTTATCCTAGTAAAGCTACAACATATCATAGCATAATTATTAACCATGGAAATTACAAATGAAAATATCACGAAAGAAATACTTTATTAAATTTAGAGAGGAACAAACCAAATTATTTTACGACATTATTGAAGAAGGACTTGATCTTCCCTTGAAGCTTGGGTCAATATGATATATGAGGGGACTTTTTATCTTACTATCTTAGTAAACCGCATAGCAGTAGCATTTTATTGAGCAAAGGCAGAGCCTGTTTGATAGGCTAGCCCATCTGATGTTTCAATGTTTTACTCGTATCCTACAGCTGTGTTAAGTCAGGCTCCGCCTTCCACTGGTTTATGGAATAATTGTATTCTCAATTGTGTGAATGACATACTACTTGCGAGGTGGTGCGTTTTGCTTATTGTGGTTTGGTGTGTTTCTCTGTTTCGAAGTCTTGACATGAGCTGAAAAACCAAAATAGACATCCAACTAACTAGTGATGACATTCTTTACATTCTACTCTTTATTAAGACACCAGAAAACCAACTATTTACAAAACCAAGACCACAAACTGACCACAAAAATAAACCCAAATGAAAGAAGGATTTGGTGTCTGCAATTCAGACGGAAAAGCTAAACTCGCTATAAATTTAAAAATAACCTAGAATATAATCTAGAATCTTATCGAATGAACCAAAAATAAACTAATATAGAAAGTATTCTAGAAAAAAAAAGATTTGCGCTATTGAATTCATAAAAGAAAGATCAAACTAACAACAAATCTTTACTCATGGAAATTAAAGTATTGCTAAATTAAAGCTAAAGGAATGTTTTTAAACCTACAAATCAAAGAACCTACAATCCAAAGAATAAAATATGTATTTGTATGGAAACAACAAACAAAATAAATAAATAAAAGTACCTTCATGTCGGGACGTTGCCAGACCTCCACATCGAGACGTTGGTGGATCTCCACGGCGGACATGCGATGACGAAAGGAGAGGTAGATCTCCATAGCGGACAGGCAACGACAAAAGGCGGGGCAGGGCGGATCTCCATGACGGACAAGCGACGACGAAAGGCAGTGTTGTAATCTCACAGATCACATAAGGTTACCAATAATACATACTGAAACATACATATAAAACAGAGACAAGAGCTAAGAACAAGTGGGTGAATTAATAGATTATATTACAGGAATGAGTCCATACAACACAGAGAACTAAACTGAGTTCTCATCTGGCTCAACAGCCTAATATATATGATTACAAAACATTTACAAAATAACTACATGTCGGTTCGGTGAACCGACACGACCTTAGGTGGCTGACCTAATCTCTAGTTTAGTCGACCGACCAACTTAGTCGGCTGATCAACTAAGTTGACTCTTGTTCAAGTCAACTTATCGACTTGCTCCTCCTACAGGTGAATAGATGACAATGAAAGGCGGGGCGGATCTCCACGGCGATGGGCGACGACATTGGTTCTGTGGCCAATAGTACATGTCTGAAATGCATGCAAACAAATGATACCATAGTAGGAGATTAAGGACTGGTGGAATCGTAAAGTTGTAAATTATTTGCAAAATTACGCACGAAGGAACAGATTAACAATCGCACAAGCAAAAGAATGATTCTTCACAGAAACACATGAAAAGTTTGTAGAATCAATGCCCCAACTTCTGAAGAAACTCTTGGATGAGAAAGTTGGAAGGGACTAATGAACAACAGTTGCTAGAAAAACTGATCTGAGGAGGTAGAACAAACTTGTCGGAGTGGTTCGAAAAAATCACCGACGACTTCTGTGAGGAGCAAGCAGTCGAAGACAGAACTTCGGTGGAAACCGTCATGCAAAAATTTTACACAGACCTCACCGAACAATTTCTGTGCTCCTTACCGACCTTACTGTTCAAATTCTTGATCGAGAAGGGAGTAGGACATATTGTCAAACCTCGTCCATCACTTCATGAACTTCCATCAAACTTTAACTGGGTAGAAAAGTAGAAGAAGTGGGAAAAATTCATTATAGAAAGGGCATGGGAATACTTCCTAAGCAAATAGACCGAACTATCCGGGATTTCTAAAAGCGTTAGGTAGGTTATGGGTGGGGTAGGTGGTCATATATCAAGATAAAGTAGAGTGGATTCTAGTCGACTAGAAACAGATATCATTCACCAGTAATGAGAAGTTGACCAAAAGGGAAACCAAGAGAATAGTATCACACAACGGTATGTCAGACATTCAGAAAATAGAGAGGGAAGAGACACAACAGAGGAGGGAAGCAAGAAGAGAAAGAGCCTTAGCACTGCATAGAGAAAGGAGTCCTAGGGCAACTGACCAGGAAGGGAATCCACCAGAGTCGGGTCATGACCAACATGAAGAAGGTGTGGAACAAGAGGCATCCCCTACGAAGGAAGAATTGTGGATAGAGCAGCCAGAAGCTCTCCAATTAAGAGCTCCCCATGAAGGAACAACCCTATCTCCGTTGAATCTGTGTACCTAAATAAAAACTATTGTCGAAGAGGACCTCCGACTACGAGCTAGTGACTTTGGTATATGGATTCGACTAGTAGACGAGACATACACTAGATGACACCTCATTATTCGTCGACCAGAGGAAGGGAATTGGGTTACCTTTCAAGAGGTACCCTCTCATCGAAGTATCCACTTACTCTTACTGACACATGAAGGAGCACCCCCCCTGCCAAATACAACTTTGGAAGACATAGACCATTCAAGAACTGTGGACAAATAGTTGCAGTGGGCCATCGACAGACGAAGTCGACATCAACCGACTACCAGTCGAAGAAGAATCGACAACCGACGGGAATGAAAGTTTCGTCGACCATAGTCCCGCAGAGCCGAATACACCAATAACCCCACCACCCCCACCCACACCTCCACCACTGCCACCTCCTAAGAGCAGTGACAGTGATTTCGACATGGGTCACGGATCAGCTCACATTCCTCTATATGAGGGGGATGAGGACCCCAGACGACACTAGTTTGTCTGCGAGTCGACTTGGGAGGCCAACCAAGTTACAAACGAAGATAGACAAATGGCACATTTCACCAGTGCCTTGAAAAAAAGGGCATTGACTTGGTATATGACCTTTTCGGAAAGACAACCTAGAGCAACCAAAGCCGAGATCAAGGCGCAATTTCTATCATTTTTCAAAACTCTAAGTGCCAAACACTTGGCAGCAAAAAAACTAAAAACAACATCACAGAAGCTAGGGGAAACTGTCTGCAACTATCACAAGTAGAAAATGAGAAATTAATGACTAAAAAAATGACTAAAATCAGGCTATAAATGACTATTTTTGATTCAGTGACTAATAGTAGCAAATTACCACTATCTTATAGCTAGTCGTATTTCACTAGTCATTAATAGCTTGACTTAGTAGTCACTGATTTAGTCATTGATTTAGTCACTGAGTTAATCATTGATTTAGTCGCTGATTTAGTCACTGATTGCAACCATTAATGACCAAATATACGACTAAATAAACTACTAGAAATTAACATATTAATGACTAAGCTAAATACGACTAAGATACAAGAAATTAGCTACTAATAGTCGTATATATGTGGATTTAGTCGTTTTTGTAGTCACAAATTTATGATAGGGCACGGAGGAATCGAACCACCAACCTCCTACCCATAATTAGGCAGGCGCTCTACCATTGAGCTAGCACCCTTTAAGAAGTTGTTATTGCTTGACAATGATTAATACAAAGCAGTTCTCCAGATTTCTACATGTCAGAAAATTATGACAAACAAACAGACCATGTACTTCAGCTTAATAGCAGTGCAAGTTTAAACTTTTCATAGTCAGCCACACTGACATTTTAGTTCAAAGGACTCCTACAACCACAATGCACTTTGTAACATATCCATTGCAATATTGATTTCCAATTTAGAATTTGGCATGATATTAGTCTTCTAAAGAAAAAAAGCCAATAGAAGAATACTTACAAGGACAGGTGTTAAATGCTCGTTTAATAGAATAACAA
>LPNX010588257.1:83582-94857 GCA_001517045.1 Pseudotsuga menziesii
TGATCAAACAATAACCTTTTTCAGACAAGCAACAACACTAATATGTAACAAAGGCCTGATTCTATAACTCAAATCTAAACACAATGATTAGACAGAAAATGGAGACATGAAAAGATACAAACTATGGCATGCTTCTAGCACAGATGGGGACTAAAAGAACATTGCAAAAATGATGATAGGAACAATTTGATAAGCTAACATATCACTGACTACAGAGTATAATCCAAATCAATAATTTATACAGCAAAGGTAATAGAACCTTCAGTGCTCCAGGTTACATTCTACATGGTAAGATTCAATCTAATAAATGAGTAAGAACAAGTTTTACACAAAACTTGTAAATAACAACCTTCAAGTCTAGTCCTACTCAAACTTAAATCCTGTAATCAATTTCAGATTCTATCATCTTTCAATTTGCTATATATGACAATGGAAAGCAAATTGAAATAACATCCAAATATACACTGAATATGTCCAAAAAATCATTTAGAAATTCCCCACATAATAACAAGCCATATGTGGGATTTCATATAATCCTGCAATCAACTACTGTTGAAATTTGACTATAATAACATATAAGGTTTTTAGACATTTTATTTTGGACCGAGAGACCTACTGAACAATTTCCTTCACCCCAAACATGGTGCACAAGATAATTACTTTGAAACCGGAATCTTCAGCAGTACAAACCATAAATTATGGCATGCATTGAAAAAAAAGACATAAGAGGTCTCTAAAATATTCCACAAATTTCAAAAACAAAATCTCAAAAGTCGCCTTTCCATACCTTAATATTATATTCATCTCTTTCCGTGACCTGTTGGAGCAAGCATTTATTCTGGGTTTGCATGTCTTCATACGCTTGGCCAATAGTTTGTCAAAATCATAAACAACATGAAAAATACTGTCTTTCAGCTTTAGAGTTTTTACTTTTTACCCCAATTTGATTTCAAGATAAGAAAACAATTGTGTGAGGTTTTGGCTGCTGCGAATAACAGTTGTGTGACGTAAGCCTAAGTTTTGAAGGATCACCTAAACCGAGTTGATTTGCAACCCTCTTAACAACATCATCATAAGTGTCCGGCTTTGACCTGCAAACATCACAGATGAAATCAACATCGACAGAACAAGTTTCAAACCCAGAAAAAGCTCCTACAAATTGAAATTCTTTGACATATTAAAGTTCATTGCATATAAATAGAATTGTACTTACAGTTTATGACAAAAGTCATCTTCTTTTGGCTTATCCACATGCTGGAAATGAACAATCTACAGATCACATGCAATCAGAAATTCAACGTATGTTAAAATGACTTTCAAAACCAAGGAACAAATCATGTTCTTCATGAAGCACACATGCCTTTCTACACGATAGTTGCAAGAATGACTTCTTCACTGATAAAGGCAATAATTGGCAACTTTGCTCACAAGATGTAATGAGATTGAGTGCTAAGGAAAGCATGATTAGCCAACTATCATTGGTAAGTTAGCCCCCCTGAACTTTTATATATGCATTCCATGAAGCCATATCTAGGAGCAATAAACATAATATGCAATTTCATTCTCATTAAAATACATGTTTTCTTGATTTCGAAATTTGCAGCACTAACTTCGTTAGAAGATAAGTATAACTGAGCTGCAGGAGTGAAGGAAGCTAAAGTAAAGGTGGATACTTAGATGACATGAAAGTATCAGCTAAACATCAACTCTATCAACTCTATGAAAGTATAATTCCCCAGTTAAATTATTTCTCTAAAGTTCAAGACATTATCTACAGGCCAAAACTGAAAACTAAACAAGGTTATTATATGCTTCCAAATGAAAACAATCGGTGAATTACATCCAGCAAAGAATCCAACTCATGCTAGTGAAGAACAAATTTTACCTTTCAAGGTTAAACAAGGGAAGTAGAATAATTGAAGTGCATGGATATGTGGAAAAGGGGATGTAATGTCAACCTGTGATGATCAACAGATACCTCTAGCCAGGCTACTTAAGTCTCCTTTCTGCCAGATAGTGTCCTGTTAGAGTCCTCAGAATGTTGTTATCCTTTTAGTAAAATTCTTCAAGAGATACTCCATTGATTGCAAACTGAGGTCAATGTGTTAAGAGACAGAATTTTATTGCGGGGGAAAACTATAAAAGGTCTTATTCTCTAATTCATACTAATTTCCCTATTTAAGCTACAGCTTAGTAGCTACTTGCTTGTATTGTGCCATGCAAATTTTTAACAAATTCTCCAAATGAATGCAACAATGGAGTTGATGCCTGGTTTGTTTACAAATCCGTGGTGATGGTATATTTAAGCTCTGACTTTGTCTAGTGGCCTGCTAATCAGTTGCGGAACAGTGGATTTGACTTGTCCAGCCTGTGACCATGAACATTCGTCACATGTACTTTGTTTGTGGCATTCTGCCACGTACTTTGTTTGTTTGGTAACCAGATTAAGCCGAGGCCACCAGGAGTTTGAGGTCTCTGACCTGCAAATCCACATACATACCTATGCAATGAAAAAATATTGGTAGTGTTTTGTACAGGAGCAATATGTATGTGTATCAGATTGAACATTACAGCTAGTGAAAACAATTTCTGATTAACAATGCAAAATTCTATGCGCAAATTAGGACATGGCATATATAAATGAGAATGGGATGAACATGCAAGTTTATCTTTTCATTATTAGGGTCTGAGTTTGTGCAATGGATCTCTAAAACATAATATGGTTGTGTATATTGTACATATGAGTTTTATTAGCTCCCAAAATTGCACATCTAAATATTAAGTCTCCCAAGGCTCATACCATTTAGAGCAATTTTAGAGTAACTTAGGGGGGCTTCCTGATGTCACCACAGCAGCTCTCCTCTTGCTTTAGAGTTAGTTTTTTTCTGGCGGAAGAGGGGAATCCCTAAATGATGTCCCTGATCTATGCTTTAGCTTAATGACAAACCAGGGAACATAAGAAGTTTTGGATATGTGAAAGAAATTAGTAGTTTCATAGGATTGGTGGCTTGATTTTAGGATTATGGAGTCTATGTTTGCACTAAGAGGCCTTGATTGTTGATGGAGAATATTAACACATCACTATGTTTATTAGATTTATCCTGCCAAGCAGATCAACCAGATAGCTGAACTACTGCTGAGTGGAAAGTGATTATAACAAAGCTAAATCCCACAATGATCAGAACAATTTATGAACCATTTAAACCAATTAATCAAGTCTGTTATGGATCAAATTCTCTCTCAGGAACAGAGTATGTATGATTAGAACAATTCACTGACCTTTTAACATTTCATAGAAAATCAGAGGAAGATCAACAGATCACAACCTATCCCTTTGCTCAACCCAAAAATTCATCAAAGGATGATCAATGGTCCATAAGAAAAATAGATATGGGTTGGTTAACACACCTCTTGATTACAGCAGCAACTCAACAACCTGATCTAATCAAGCCTGTCATAGATTAAATTCTTAGGCAGAGTATGTCTGATTACAACATTTATTGACTCTTTAACATTAGGTAGAACACTAGAGGACAAGCAGAAGACTATACCCCTCTTCTTTGCTTAACCTAGAGCTTTTGAAAGGATGATCAATGATCCATAAAAAAAATTAGAGATGAGCTGGTTTACAAACAACTCTTGATTACAACAGCAACTCCGCAACCTAATCTACAGGTTACAAAAAGAAAATAGGTGGAAGGCATTTCAATAGTTACATAATTCTCCAGTCTGGAGTACAATTGGTCTTATTACTAGCCCTAGGGTTAAAATCATAAGATTCCATCCTTTGAATCAATTCTTTGATCTTATGTGTAGTTTCACAATATAACTCATGATGGATCAATTTTGACAAGGTCATAGAGGACCATCCTGCTATCCATAACATTAATAAAGCAGATCTATCGAACTTCTTGAAATTAGCTACATGACCCAAGATAAAATCAGATGTTCCCAAGAGTCCAACCATGTGCTTGAGCCTTGAAATCAGGACTTACAACTTAATATTAATCAATATTGACCAACTCTGGTTTGATACTCTTTGTGGGCTCCATTATTGAGAAATCATGGCCTTTATCCTCAAGTATGGACTAACCCCCATGCCACCCTTTACATATTCTTGTTTCCTTAGGCTATTTGTGGTAATGGAGAGGATGCCCTTCAAGCTCTCATAACATGATCAACGATCCATCTGAACCAATCTTTGAAGGAACAACCTTCATTATTCCTTAAAGTGCTACACCATCATTTCTTGAGAAATTATGCTTTAATCCTGGGTTTTTTATAGCTCGTCTCCTTTTAGGTTAGCCTAGGTGTGCCAGCACATAATCATATCTCCCATTTTTTCTCAAAGCTGTGTTACACCATCATTTCTTGAGAAGTTATTCTTTAATCCTGGGCTATTTATAATTTTATACTTATAGCTCCAAGGCTCCGTTTAGGTTAGCATAGGTGTGCCAGTTCATTATCATATCTCCCAGTTTTTCTCCAAATTGTGTTCCGGTATGTTGTTCCAACTTAATGTCCCTTCTCCTACCATCTTTCTTGCTACCTGTAGATATCCCAAGGTTTGTTATGCATATGATGCCTCCAAGAATGCATGCCCAGCTCTGTTATTATACCTTCCACAGCTAGATAGAACAAGGTAAATGTTAAATTCTTTCTAAAGGTATACCATAGAAGGCCACAAATGTGTATCACTCCTCCTATAGTGCCCTCCTGAGGGGCATACGGTTTACTACTACAAAGAAAATTATATCCATCGTCTAAAATGTCACCAAGGACCTCAGTCAATCCAATATCCATTCAGATCTAAGTTGACTGTTGCCTTTATAGCATTGTATTTGCGAAGAGGATAAGTGACATTGCTTGATGAACAGTTATGACTATAGGGATGTCTGCATATTTTAGTATCATCCTCGTAGAGTTAAGAGACAAATACAACATCTGTGCCTTCTGCATGAAGAAAAGTTTTAGCTGCTAAACCTTCGGCACATGTTAAACTCGTATCTCATCATGCTACTCCAGATTTCTCATGAGTGTGTTTGAAAAAAAAGACCAAGATCCCCTTTGTGTACCCCCTCCAACTGTTATCCAATAAAATCCATTTTCCCTCTACATAAAAACATTATGTTGGCAAACTCCAACCATTCGCTATACACTGTCTCAACTAGATTTGCCCAAAAATCAGCCCATGCAATTTTAGGGGCTAATACGTTTGATTGCATTTTATTAGGCTGTTGAATTAGACTGACATCTTTATTGAATGACTTTCAGGCCTGTTATTGATTTTAATGATATTCAAAATTTTGTTAGCAGAAAGTAAGGGCCTCCCAAGCCATGGTGCTAACAAAGGTGCCTAGAAAACATGGAGTTTTGTTTGAGTTCAAAGCATCGCCAGTTCAAAATCCATCACACAAATGGGCCCTCCTTTGGGATTAGGCTTCGACTAGTGACTAAATATAGATGTTTAAAAGTAAGACCCTGCTTCAAACACAGCAGCCAAACTAAAATTTTAAAAGAAATCAAATTCAACTCTCCTTGATAATGTGTTCATGTCTTGAACCTTGAAAACAGGTTCATAATCATTGTGAAAAGCTGCCACATTTGGAAATGTTAATGATGAGAAGTGAATTACAAGTAACTGGGGTATTGGTTATGTGGTAGGTTGTTCAACTACAATGCTAACGTCAAAGGACAGATGCAATTTTGAATTGAGAGGATTCTCTCTTGCAAGTTGCAACAGATACCTCTAGCCAGGCTACTAGTGTTTTATTTCTGCCAGATAGTGTCCTGTTAGAGTCCTCAGAATGCTGTTATCCTTTTAGTAAAATTCTTCAAGATTTCCTCCATTGATTGCAAATTGAGGGCAATGTGTTAAGAGACAGGATGTTATTGCGGGGGAAAACTATAAAAGGTCTTATTCTCTAATTCATACTAATTTGCCTATTTAAGCTACAGTTTAGTAGCTGCTTGCTTGTACTGTGCCATGCAAATTTTTAACAAATTCTCCAAATGAATGCAACAATGGAGTTGATGCCTGGTTTGTTTACAGATCTGTGGTGATGGTATATTTAAGCTCTGCCTTTGTCTAGTGGCCTGCTAATCAGTTGCGGAAGAGTGGATCTGACTTGTCCAGCCTGTGACCATGAACATTCATCACGTGTACTTTGTTTGGGGCATTCTGCCAGTTATAAAAGATGTGTTTTTGGATGCATTGTAAAATGATCTAAACTCGAGAACTAAACAGAATGATCATGATATATTTTATCTTCCCTTCCAGCAGGTAGTATTCAAAGATCAAAATATTGTGGGTAGCTGCAATGTTACCCATCCAACTAGGCATGCAAACAGAGGTTGGGTTATAATACTGATAAATGTGGAAAGCAGGCTCATCTGAGGCATCAGGCTCGATTGTTAGGAGATTATTTTCTGCTAGTGGCATCTTCTGGCTTCCATGATATATATATGTTATCTTGTAAGTTCTTTCTGCAGATGATATTGATTTTTTTTTGTGCTCCTCTATACATGGCATGCCTATTGGATTGTTCCATTTCAAGAACCAGCTTCTATTCGGCAGTAATAGGATTCTATGCTAACAATACCATGTTTGTACCAAGAAATCCATGTGCAAAACTTGCACCAATATGGGTATTTTCCAATGGGATTTTCCTTGTTGTCATGTTTAAAAAGTGAAGTTTACAGCATTACAATTGCGATTGGATATTGTGTAGGATACTACAAAACATATCTGGTCAATTCTTTCCAGGTGAAAAGGAGTGTTATGTGTTATTCCTTGATGTAATTCAACATTTTGACATCCATATATGGACATGTAGACAAGACAACTTTAGAATGCAACTAGGAACAAGCCTATTTCCCACACATCTTCAACTATGAATAACAAAGAATACTAGTCATTTACATTCTCAATCTTTTCATTTATAGGAAAAATATGCACAGGTCAATCACATATCTCATACAAATGATTAAAGTGGGCCTTTTAAGAATCAAACACAGATTGCAGAGTTAAAAAAAGAAGCCCCCAAGTCTGACCTTGTAAATTTTGTGGTAAAAGACCTCAAGTAGTCGCAGCTCTGCATTTGGGTTGGATAGCTCCACCTTCAAGAACAAAAAAAGAGAAGTGTATTACTAAATGCAATCAACAAAATTTCCATTACTCGATGTAATTTGGTTGTAGAAATATTTGGCCCATAACATTAAAAGGATCTACATTAAATTTGGTTGAGAGTCAAACTATTTTCACCTCGTCTTTCATTGCATGGTGAAATGTAACCTTTAAAGATTTCAATCCTTGCAGCTCTGAAAGTGGTATATCCAGTACTTCATAATACAAGATATCAGAAATCTGCCCAAAACCACATTAAGATCTTAACAGTGAGATAAAGTGAAGCAAGATATGAGCCACTAAAACCAGTGAACACCACAAAGTTTGACTCAATGTCGAATTTTCGATTTTTAGTTTTTACTCAACATTCCAACATCAACGTTTTGAAAAAAATACAAAATGAAATTTCTTCTTAATTTTCCATTATTTCCAACATGCTCAACTCACCTCAAATCAAAAAAAAAATTATAGAAGCAATTTCTTTATTTTAGTTAAATTATGTTTTTGAACTTGTGTCCTCTATTATTCAAACTATAAAGTTTGGCCAAATTGTCAATTTTTTTGTTCATATCTCATGAATATACTTGACCACCATAAATGACACAAAATCCCTACATCATAATAAGCTAAATATTAGACAAATTTCACCCACTTTCTGACAGATTTTCCAACCAAAATCCAGCAGAAATTGTTGGAATTGCAATTTAGGTTGTTTGAATTGCATAATCAAGGTGCCAAGGGTAATTGAAATGCGTTGAATCTATTTCTGCAATCAAAATTGCAATTCCAAACAATGAAAATTGCAATTTCAACAAAAATCGCATCGCTCAATTCCGACAAAATTTACCAAAAAATACAAATTGACAATAAGCTTATGACAAAGTATCCCACAACAATAACAATAAGTACGTCTGTATAATTTGCCTTTTCATAATCAATGTTGATCATTCTTTAACATCATATGAGTCCAACTTCCTTTCAATGCACATCCTAAAACCCTAACCACTCCATGACTTTGCTATGCACATCCTAAAACCCTAACCACTCCATGAGTTTGCTTTGCATAGTAAGGGATCAAATTCTATCTTGAAGTTTTCATCTAAAATCTCTTAAACTCTAAACTCTAGTAGAACAAGTGCAACATTCTAATCCAACATGTGATTTTGAAAGAACCTAGGTTCTCTCGAGAAAATGTCTTCATCTCAAGGTAAATTCCGCCATGATCCCCAAGTAAATTATTATGAAGATCATTCTTGTCCTCGAAACTCCATATAAACGACAAAAAATACCTTTGCTTTTATCTAGATGTGAGCACCCTCTGGGACACATCTTCCTAGGTTGATGTGGTCCATTTTTCCATCACCCGTCTATGGGAAATTAAACAGACCATTCAACTTCCTCATCGATATTTGGGCATGCAAAGTAATGCATCTATCTTGAATTTATTCAACTTTTAGCCTCAAGATTGTGAAATCAACTGTGATTGAAACTCCTCCCAGAAACTGTCCCGGGCTTTCTAGTAATGAGATTTATGATATTTGTTGCACTCTGATATTCTGGGAGCTCTCGAAAGGCAAAGAATTCTTGCACTATTCATATAAGAACTTAGAATGTTCTATTCCTCCTGCAATAGCCCTAACTCAGCCTGCTACTTTTTAACTTGATCTTGAGAGTTTTCCTTTCTCCCGCAAATTTAAAGTATGCTAATCCTCATCACCTTCCCTCTCTAATGACATGCGCCAGACCTCTGTCTTCAGTGAAACTTCATCTTCAATGGCTGCATTTATTTTTTCAGCTATACTTGAGTAGCTTGTTGATCCAGTTAAGGAAAGAATTAAGTTTGCATTACAAAAATGGTTCGGTTAATTTACACTTCTGATGATTCATGACAAAAAGTAACTCTTCTGGAATTTCAAATAGCTTGATTCATTATTTGAATTTTGGATGCATGCATGGAAGTAAAATACAATAGTTATCATTCCAGGGAACAAATGATGAAACTCTTCATGGTGAATATAATGCAGGCCTGCAGATGAGAAGTTTTAGTACAAAATTCTATAATCGAAGAGTTAACTAAGTTATCTTCGAGATTAAGACTTTTTGAATCCACTTGCTATTAGAAAGATACCAGCATGACAATCTTTGGGTAGTTGAGATTTGCAAAGAAAGAGATGAAGAGAGCAAACATCTCTATTTAAAGTTGAAATGTGATATGCTTCATATGTGATTCCTGTGGGATGCCCTTGGCTACCTCACTGCTTGTGAATTCAAAACTGGCGTCCCACATCCTGCTCTTTTCAATATTCAAGACAAGCGAACAGTGAATGAGCATGTCCATGGTAATCTACCTAACAAAGCAAGTTGCAAAACTGGATTTTGAGAAATTCTGAGAAATCAAAGCAATACGTTGAGAGTATTTTGTCACAACTCACACTTCAAAGTCCATCGGGAAAATATTCTTCTCTGGTTCGGCACTCTATATGACTAATCTTCGAGTGGTCTTGGAGACTCCTTTTTGGACTTGTGATAAATCCCTTCTTATGATTTTCTATCCCAAATACATGAAACCATTTGGTTTTCAAAATTAGAAAAGGAAATCCTAAAAAACCACTATGCACTACATTTCAGATTGCCACCATGCTGCCACATATATCTGTGCGTGTCCTCATGTTCCTTCCAAGCAACATATAGAAGCTAATATTGATGATTGGTCAAATCGTTCTTGTGAGCTTTTGTTAATAAAATTGGCTTCCTCACAATAGAAATTTTTTGCATCTCAATACTGTGGGAGGACTATGAGCCACTTATATCCGTGAACAAACACTCTCCATGTCAAGCATGTTATTGAAACCCTAGATCCTAAGATATGGAAGGTCCTTATGGACATGAAGCCGTAATGGCAATTAGCTTGAAAGGATCTTCGGCTCCCTTCACACCTAACAAAACCAAAGTCGGAGGCTCAAACTTGGAGTTGGTTCAAAAATAACATTTTTTAAGAGACCAAAAATTAAGTTTATCCATTTGGCGGTGAAGACAAATCCTATAGATGTTCTTTTGCTTGATACATTAAGACCCTTAATCAGATATCAGATATATAAAATTTCATAAAATATACCCACCATAGAAGCACCTTGAGTTGAGGGTTGCATATAATATGTCCACAATTAAAGTGCTCCCAAATAAACCTGCAAGTTTGGAGAAAACGCTTGAAAACCCTCTTTTTTTGAAGGAAATGAATATGAAAGGTTTCTCCTGCCCTGTACACACTTACAGTACTAAAAATTTACTCACTAAAAATAATTTACTCCTAAAATTTACTCACTAAAAATTTAATTATCCCAGGGTCCCCATTAACACCAGTTGAAGGAGCTTTATTCCCAGCATCCTCAGTTGACCAGTTGAAATGAATTATTTGAATCATCAGTTGAAGCATGGAACCAACATCAATTGAATAAGGAGCTGCCCGAGCAACTGCATACCCAATAGCACCAAGCCAAATTGTTCTACGTTACCTTTTATTGATTCCATTTGAACAGGAAGGTGATGATTCTATGTGTTTTACCAGTTCGACGTTGACGGGACCTATTCTATTTGCGTTAACATTTTATAATACACCATGCCCAGGAGGTAGTAGGCATTTGTGTTTACTCACTAAAAAATTAATTCTCCAAAATCATGATGCATGGAAACTCTCTGGTGAGGGGCCGGATAGGGTTTTTATCCAATATTCACTAAAAATTTATCAATTCACAGTACTTGCCAGAGATTTTGTAAGCAAAGAAGGTGGTTTTGACGCCAGAGGTGCAGAATTCGCGGCCCGCCTCTTCAAAAGTCTCCAAGTTCTCTCCAATGCTGCTTTATCCATGGCAGCTATGGCAATTAAATAGAGAAATTGTGAAATCAACCGTGCTTAGTATCGATCCCAAACTCCTCAACGCGTATGACCAATATCCATATCCAAAACGCACCAAACCCTCCAATGTTTGGCGCGAACCCTCCAATGTTTGGCGCGAATGGTTAGGCCATTTGACAAGAAGTAGCAGGTTGAGTAGCAATCTAAATTGTCGGAATTGAAGGATGGTAAGGAAAATCGGAATGCCCTTGTTGCTGTAGAGGTTGGGTCAAGACCGTTCGACCTACCATGAAAAT
>LPNX010588257.1:98058-124539 GCA_001517045.1 Pseudotsuga menziesii
GAGAACTTACAAAAATTACACTTCATTGCCGAATTTGCAATTTTTCATGACACAATTAAAAATGACTAACATAAATGACTAATTCATATTCTTCTAGCTAGTCATTTTTTATGTCGTGACTAAATTAGTCATTTATTTTAGTCATTTTTAACTCAGTCACTTATTATCTAGTCATATTTGTTAACTGGTGACTAAATTAGTCATTAATTTTAGTCGTTTATAGTTGAGTCAATCAAAATTGCTCATATTTAGTAGTAAATCACTTAGAAAACCTGTGGTGACTAGAATTTTTAGTCACCTAGTAGCTAATTCCTCATTTTGTACTAGTGTATGATAAGCGTTGGAAAGAACTTCTGAGCCAACTGGACTATGTTATAGATGAACATTTACTAATCCAGTGGTTTCTTGCAGCGTTATCTCAAAAAGTTCGCTGACACATCAGTCTGGAAACATTCAAATCTTACGAAGATGTGCTCACAAAAGCTCTCCAAGTGGAGATGGATGAGGACATACCCGCTTACTCCACTAACCAAAGATTGGAAGAATAGCTCGAGAGTGTGCAGACATATTTAAAGGAGTTAAACCTCAAGAATCAGGAGATCTGGTGCACAAAGTGCTCGACGGCTGAACACTCCAAAGACAATTGTCGACAGGAATACAACTGACAGGATGTTTGATTCGTGCAGACAAAATATTTTTGCGACATTTTCCAGTGACATGGGGACCACTCGAAAAAAGACTACCCGTTCAACATGAAAAACAGAAAGGCATTCTGGTGTGCAATCTGCGAAACCAAAAATCATAGCACAACCAACTGCCATTTGAACCTAAAGAATTGACAAAATTATCATGCAGTCTACCAAACCAACACAGTTGCGCAAACTAATGAGCAAAAAAATTTACCAAATGATCAGAACAGTCAGAGATATGACGATCCATGATACGAGCACTGATACGACAATCGACATGGAGGCTACGGAGGAAGAGGTCGATTCCTTGGGAATTACGACAACCGACCACGTCGACCCATCCAATGCTTTACATGTTATAAGGAGGGACATCGGTATGCAGACTGTCCATATAAAGAAAGAACTGACCTCAAATTTTGTACTCATTGTGGAGTAGGGGATCACTCACTAGAGGATTTCCCTACCATGTTAGAAAAAATAAATACAAAGAAAAATGTTAATGTCTTGTCTTGTGTGCAAAAAAATGATGTAATAAACACAAAAAAATTGCATATTGTAACTCGTCAAGGAACAAAAACAGGAAGTGATAACCCAAGAATCAACAAAATAAAAGAGAAAAATGTCTACCCTGATCCACTGAAAGAAAAACAAACATACAAAGAAGCAACCAATGTATTCAAATAATTTGCACGACAAGAACAAGCTAACAACAATCGACATAACACAATAAACGAACCAATACAGCTCGTACAAAAAGACAACTCTGTATCTCAGTTCATTGATTTGCTATAAGAAATAAAACATAATAACTCTGAAAAATAAACAAAGAACATCTGCAGCTTAAATAAAAAAGATAAGGTGATGACGACCCACTTGTCAACCTGGAAATCGAAGGATACCATGTCCGACAAGTAGTGCTCGACTTTGGATCACAAGTAAACATCATGACTTGTGACACTTGGAAACAAATGGGCAGACCTCGACTGCATGAGTCAGGCATATACCTGAAATGAGCTAACCAATGCCTAATTGAACCTATTGGAGTCTAGAAAAACATTGAAACAACTATAAAAGAAATCTCAACCAAGGTCGACTTCAAAATCATTGACCCGAAGGAAGGATCCAGTTCCTTCCCAACGTTAGTAGGTCAACCTTGGGGTAGAAAGATGAAAGCATTGATATCCCTGGACAAGGACAGGATCAAATTAAAAGGAAATGGACAAAAGGTCACGGTACCCATTCATCCATCTTAAGGAGAACCTTGGACTGAACCTATCGATGACGAAGTCGACGTCCAACAACTCTACCAGATTCACAACAATGCAGATTATATAGAACCAAATCTCCATGGAGAACTTCATTTAGGAAACCAAGACTCCGTTGGTTATAATTCAGACGCGGAATTATATAATTGGTAGATCGAGAACTACAAAACACAAGCAAGAGGGTGTTGGACTATTCAAAAGGTGCAGAAAAATCCCACCCAACAGTGCTTCATAGTGTCCATTGTCCCAAAAATATTTGAGAAGAAAATTAGGGAATACCCTACCTTACAGCCTACCAATGTAAATACTACACAAATACCAAGATACAAGGAAAGGGAATCACTAGTCATGCATGTAGAACAAGTTTCCAAAAATATTGGTGAACATGGCCAACTTCAAAGCCTAGTAGAAACTTTTATAGGACAAGTTGCTAGATGGTGGGATACCCATCAGACAAGACTGTAGAACTGGACAACAGCTTCCACTTACTTTGTCAAAAGGTTTGGAGGAAAGAAGTTAACCCAACAAGCTCAGATACCTATATTCACTCAAGGACAGAACCTAGAAGATCATATTAGGACATGTGAAAAAGAGTGGAGAAGACTTGGATATAAGGATGAACGAGCATGGCCACACCTGTTCCCATCAACCCTCACCGACTTACCAAAAAAATGGTATAAAATGGAAGAATCTAGAGGTGAAACAATCTTATGGCATGAACTCAGAGAAAATTTCATTAAATATTTCAACTTTATACCACAAAATGAAAACTTGGTCGAAACAGCAAAACAGATTAAAGAATTCATACATCAGACCAAAAACAAACCCTTAAAAGATAACCGACAGATAATGAAATGAAACAATATACAAACGAGGACAAAACCACAGTCGACAAGACTACAATTAGAAAATGAAAACACAGAACGAAAAAGCTTTAGATGGAAATCCAACCATGTCGAAACGACCAAACCTATTTGTACAATCCTTAAAGTAGAAACAACCGACAAACAGGATACCGACAGAATGACTTCAGCCGACTTCCCTGCCACATTCTCATAGTTTAAAGAAGGAAGACAACCGATCAATGAATCCAAAGCACCAGAATGGCTAGATGCTAAAGTCAAAACTAGGGAGTTCGACATCTCAATGATGATCGACCAAAACTGGCAAAGATTGGTGACTACTGGAGCGAAGAGCAAGCCACAGAGATAGTGAACTTATTAAAAGAGTTCCAAGATGTATTTTCGCGAGATTATAAAGACCTCAAAGGCTTAGTCCACGAAATGGGAGAAATGAATATTGATACTAAACTTGACGTTCGACCTATGAAGAAAAGGCCATATAAACTATCTCACAAATACAAAGAGATAGTCAAAAAGGAAATTGATAACATGCTTGCAGCAGGCATCATCTATCATATCGACCAATCAGAATGGGCAAGTCCAAGGTTGTATAGCCTAAGAAACATGATCCGACCATACTAAGAATTTGTGTCGACTTCAGAGAACTAAACAAAGTGACACTGACAGACCCATTTCCAACTACTTATGCAGATGAAATCTTAAATGAGGTTGCAGGACATGAATGCTACTCATTTACAGATGGATTCTCAGGTTATAACCAAGAGCCAATAGCTAAAGAATACCAGAAGAAGACAACCTTTGTCTGTGAATTTGGTTCATTTTCTTACAAGGTTATGCCTTCTGGATTAAAAAATGCACCTGTAGTATTTTCTAGAATTGTTGTCAAAACATTTCAGGAATATATTTACAAGACCATGGCAACTTTGATGATTGGACAATATACTCCATGTTAAAGGATCATTGCAAATGGCTCAGACTTATGTTGGAGAGATGTCAACAAATTCAACTATCCCTAAACATCAATAAATGCATATTTGTGACCCCCATAGGGATATTATTAGGGCACATTGTCTGCAAGGAAGGTATTAAGGTTGACTTTGCAAAGATCAAAATTATCCTCGACCTAAAACCACCAATAAACCCAAAACAAGTCAGGGTGCTACTTAGCCACACAGGCTATTACAGAAAATTCATAAGATATTATTTAGATATGACCTATCCACTTGAAGAACTATTAAGGGAATATCAAGAGTTCAACTAGACAGAGGAGTGCCACATATCATTCAAAAAATTAAAAAGAAAAATAGTCGAAGCACCAATCCTAAAGTTTCCAAACTAGTCAATCAAATTCCATGTTCCTATTGATGCATCAGGCCTAGCAATAGGAGCAATCTTAACTCAACCAAGAGATGATGGAATGGATTATCCTATAGTTTACAGTAGCAGAATATTAAACAAGGCTAAGAGAAACTATTCAACAACAGAAAGAGAAGCACTAAGAATGGTCTTTGCACTACAAAAATATCGACATTATCCCTTATCTAACCCATTTATATTCTATACAGACCATCAGGCACTTAAGTATCTTGTCAATAAACCACTACATCATGGAAGGATCTGTCGATGGCTACTTCTCTTTCAACAATTTGAATTCGAAGTCATTGTCCTACCAGGCAAGTTAAATGTTGGTCTCGACCATTTATCCTGAATCGACACAGGAGAAGAACTAACAGGAGTTGACGATGACTAACCTGATGCACATTTATTTCGGATAGAAGCAGTCCCAGTAGAATTAGAAGAAATAGCCCAGTTCTTGGAAGATGGACATGCACCAGAAGGAATGAGTACAAAGAAAAAGCAGATCTTAGCTATGAAGGCTGCACCATACAGTCTTATAAATGGATTCTTATACAAAATGAGATTAGATGACATCCTCAGAAGGTGTGTACTAGAACACGAACAAGACAACATTATGCATGAAGCACATTATGGACCTGTAGGAGGACATTTCCAGGAAGACACAACTGTAAAGAAAATCCAACAATCAGGGTTATGGTGGCCGACACTCCACAGAGATTGAAAAATTTTTGTCAGTCAATGTGACAGATGTCAACAACTAGGTCAACCCCTGCCTAGCACAAAAATGCCTCTGATATCAGTGAACCCAAGTTTGACATTTGAAATCTAGGCCATAGACTTCATAGGACCATTTCCTATACCAGCAAAAAGGAAAGGTGCAAGGTATATCATAACTGCAGTCAAATATGTAACTAAACGGGTAGAGACTGAACCAGTCGACACTTGTTCTAGTGAGATAACTGCTAATTTTATCTATGAGAATATCATCACCAGATTCAGATGCCCACTAACCTTAATTAGCGACCAGGAAACACACTTCATCAATAGAACTATCAAAACCCTAACCAACCAATTCCAAATCAACCATCGTCACGAGTACAGCATACCATCCTCAGTCGAATAGAGCAATTGAAGCATTTAATAAAACATTAACAAGAGGACTCACCTACATATGTAATGCTGATAAGGACAACTGGGACGAGAAAATACCTGCAGTATTATGGGCATACAGAATAGCATATAAATGTTCAATCGACCAAACTCCTTTTCGACTAGTCTATGGACAAGAAGCAGCAGTTCCACTACACTTCCGACAACAGACACCTATCATCGCAGAGATCCTACATGTCAATGTCGAACAAGGAAGAAAGGACCGATTATTGCAACTAAGCAAACTCGAAGAACACCAACTAATGGCAATACAACATCAAGAAATCCAAAAACAACAACAGAAAGCATGGCATGACCAAAACATCAAGAACAGAAAATTGTCGGTAAAAGACCTTGCTTTACTATACAATAGTTGAGTAAAAGGTAAACCTAAAAATCTCCATATAGAATGGATGGGACCTTACGTTGTCGAAGAGATACATACCAACGAATTAGTCCGATTAAGGATGTTACAGGGCATAGTATTTCAGAAACTCGTTAATGGAGCCCGACTAAAACACTACAGAAACTAGAAATAAACCAAAAAAAAATCATATACCAACCATAACCGTAAACCAAAATCTAGAAAAACCTAAAAATACAAAAAGCAAAAAAAAAAGACCTTACATACAGAAAACTATGACATGACATTACCATTTCGACAACCGACATCATTCCCATTGACATAGCACCATCGACCATTTGCATTGACCGACCACTTTCATCGACCATTCTCATAATCAACATCGACCAATGACCTCGATAGTCCCATCACGCATTCATGACATAGAGCACCAAAAGCAATTCACCATTAACGCACACCCAAGTGTTCCAGCTGGAACATCACGTCCACCATTAATACACTCATCGACGAACACATCCACAACATCGCCTATAAATACTAGACCACCGAAGGATCGTTCATCGCAATTCATACAGAGAAAGCATCAGAGCATCCAATCGACTGAAAGCCAAGAAACCCTTAGTGAAATAGACCACCAAACCAACACAATGGCACCCAAACAAGCTAGATCCTTAACCAAAGCCAAGGAACTAGAGGCTGTGGATACACCTTTAGTCTGCAGGCTGAAAAACATTAAGAATGTCAAGGTACAGGAAGGCTCATGGCAAAATCTCTGGGCCAAGATGCAAGAATGGGCTTATGTCAACAAGAAGACCACTCAAGCCGCAAAGAAAATCAAATACAACACTATATTCAACTATGTCAATGCACCACTCATGGCTAGCTTTGGTGGCACAAAGGAAACCACTGAAAAATTCATCATCAGTCAGTACCATAATGGCTGGTTCTACTTCGACCAACCGGTCGACATCTCTGGAGAAGTCATCTCCAAGCTGACCGGTCTCTCAAATGAAGGAAACCAGTCGATATTAAAGAAGGACTGGTCGAAGAACTCACTGGGTCATCGTCGGGAAAAAACTCCGAGGGGTTGATGATTAGTCAAATCACAACTCGAACGCCACAGATTGTGGCCAAAATAATAGCAATAACACTCACCCTGGTAGGTCGAGGTAGCGACCTCAAGTTAGACATGCTAGAAGTTGTTAACACCATTGCGACAGACGGAAGGATATACAGATGGGCTGAATATGTCGTCGACATGGTCAAGACCATCTGTGAAAGATGCTAAGAAATGGGAGGAATCATCAAGTTCCCCTCCCTCATCTTATGGATCGTCATTTACCACATCTGCCCAGAGGGGAACCCAATCTTTCAGGAACCGACAAGGTTCCACATGTGGAGATTCAAACCATTCTCCCAGAGAGGAACCTTACAGGAACTTGAGAACGGGAAAGTGTTGTTGGAGAACTCGCTTCAACAGCTCAAAGTCCGCACGACTAGATGGAGGGTGCCTCAAAACATCCGAAGAAGTCTACCAACAAACTCCCACATCCAGCTAGAACTTGACCATACCTCAAAGTGGTACATGCAGGGTGACGACTCAAATGCTAAAGCCCTTGAATATTATCCATCGGTCGACCAGATCTTTTGGGAGTTGTCTCGATAGGCTAAAACCAAAATACTACTACCATCAACGGCAAAGAAGAGCAACTTCTTGATTGAGGAACCACTAACCAACCAAGAAAAAGAGGAGGACTATGAGCTGAACCTCTATATCAGCACCTTTATGTCGGAGGAGACACTGGTCGAGCACACCGACCGACTTCAAATAACCATCAAACCTCCGACCGCACAGAGGGACGAACCCCAAACAACAGAACCACAGCCAGCGCAGCAGGTAATCACTCCGGCTGCAGAAAGTCTTGTCCTGGCCTAGGAGCCAAGGGAAGAGACAGAGCCAGAAAACCCAGAGTATGTTGTCACAAAAGGCATCATTAGAAAATTGTCGAAAGAGATAGCAGCAGCCAGGAAGAAATTAAAGACACAACAACAACAACAACAAGGAAAAGGTAAGCACAATCTTATCCTTGCAGACTCATCAGTAGACGAGGAGGAACTGGCAGCCATGGCCCTCAACATAATAGAGGATGTCGTAGCAAATAAGGTGTCGATCGAAACCCAGTTACAAAGATTCGTCGAGTCAGGAGCACTAGAAATTCGACCAAAGAAGGCTAAGACCACCCACACGACGACGCCTGAGAACATCGTCAATCTTGTGTCTACGCCTCCACCCCCATCACCGACAAAAGTAACCAAGGAGCAAGTACTAGCACAACAATCAGTAAGCCCACTCGACTTATGCAAAAGTGCGATGTCAGAAGAGGTGAAGGAAAAATTCGATAAAGACAGAGATTTGCAGGCATTCATTGAGAAACTTCCTGAGATATTTACGTCGGCCCAGAAGATATCCACAAAAGCACCTCTCTTCGAGGTCGGTGGATACCAACCAGGACATGAAGCCCAATCCAAAACCTTTGTAACCATCACGTCGACTTTCGAGAGAAATCTCGACAAGGAAGCTGCAGTGGTTGCACATCGGACCTCGACTATCACTCCGACCATACCCCAAGCCAACCTACCAACCACTGCACTGACTAGAGGAGAAGAAAATGAGGAGGACATAACCCGACAAATTAACCAAATGTTCTCTAACTTAGACTCACCTCCCCGCCCCGACAATCCACCACTCACCCACACTTCCCCCAACCCAATCACCCCTGACCATTCGCTAACTCCATCACCACCACCACCATCCCCACCACCACCACCACTCCCCAACTCAAAGCAAGCCCCACCACAACCAGCTGCACACCCTACATCTAAACAACCAGAAGCAGCAGTCATCCCACCTCCCCAACCAAGGAAACCATCAACCACTATCCCACAAACCAAAGATCCTGACTCAACTTTCATAGGTACACAGTTGTCAACACAAGCAGAGAAGGAAAAGCACAAGAAGAGGAAGGAGAAACAGAGGAACCATAGGCAACGAAACCAATGTTGTAATCTCACAGATCACATAAGGTTACCAATTATACAAACTAAAACATACATATAAAGTAGAGACAAGAGCTAAGAACAAGTGGGTGAATTATATTACAGGAATGAGTCCATACAACACAGAGAACTGAACTAAGTTCTCATCTGGCTCAACAGCCTACAAAATAACTACCTGTCGGTTTGGTGAACCGACACGACCTTAGGTGGCCGACCTAATCTCTAATTTAGTCAGCCGACCAACTTAGTCGGCTGATCGGCTAATTCCGCTCTCGTTCAAGTCGACTTATCGACTTGCTCCTCCTAAAGGTGAACAGATGACAACAAAAGGTGAGGCGGATCTCCACGGCGATGGGCGACGAAGAAAGGCGGGGCAGGGTGGATCTCCATGGCAGACAGGTGATGATGAAAGGTGGAGTAGATCTCCACGGCGGACAGGCAATGACGAAAGGTGGGGTGGGGTGGATCTCCACGGCAAACAGGCGACGACGAAAGGCATGGTGGATCTCCACAGCGGATAGGCGACGACGAAAGGCAGAGTGGGGAGGAGCTCCATGGCAGACAGGCGACGACGATAACAAGCAAAAAACAAGCAGAGACAGGCGGGGACAAGCAGAAAACAAGTGGATACAAACAGGGAGACAAGTGGAAAACATCAAATGTGGGCCCTAGTCGACCTTTTATGCAGAAAAATTATTCGGCCGAAAAATTGTTCGACCAAATGATTGTTCGACCGAATACTTTTTCGGTCGAACAATTATTCAGCCGAATAATTATTCGGCCGAATAAACATAAAACCACCGATCAAAATTACCGGTCGGCTATGCGTTTGCGCATATTTCAATGTCTCTGTCAATTTAAATGGTTCACCATTAAAAATTATTCGGTCGAATAACTATAGTTATTCGACCGAATAAAAACGTTATTTGGTATAATATATATAGTTATTTAGTTGAATAACTTTTTCTATGTTGCTTGGGCACTTGATTCTCACAGAAGTGTTACCGAACTTTGCGTTTTGACCCCATGCTTACCCTAAGTAGTAAAACCATACTCTCAATGGTATTAATCCATGCTAGTACAACTGATCCCTTAATGGGATTACCCCAAGCTTCATAGGTATCCACCTAACCACTAACCACATCATCGTTATCATCTTACCATGTATTTTTCACACCATCATTTTTACCATACCATCCATGTGAGCCTCACTTTGACACATGACAAAGCATACTTCCACATCATCATCTTGGTTCCTTCTTTCTCTTTTGTGTATCATGATTTTTCCAATAATATTATTGCATCACTAACAAAATAGAGACAACAAAAAAAGTTCATAATGAAAATTATAAGACACAATAATACCAAATTTGAGACATAATAGATAACAAAAATAAACATGGTAACACATAATGGTAAAATACATACTAGAAAAATGGAGGCATAATGAACAAGATGAATGGTCACTGTAACACACAATATCAACACAAAGATATTAGAAAAATAGAAGCATGCAAGACAAAGAATAATGGAGATGCTAACATGTAATTGAAACACACACAAAAGAAAGATAGGGGTGTAATAAACAAAGAATATTAAACTTGGTGAAATACAATGTTGCCACACATATATTAAAGAAATGACAACACAATGGACAAACAAAACTAACATAATAACACATAATGACAAAACACAAATTAAATGGGGCATCATAATCAAAGAAACGAATCTCTCTCTCTACATACTAATAGACATAATACATAATACTAAAAGGAGAATCTCTCTCTATATTACAAATGCAAATATTTGATATTTCAAAAAATAAGTTTTGTTATAAATCCATTCTACCTATTATTGGTGGCATAATAGACAAAGAGGAATATGCATAGTGAAGAAGAATGTCACCACACATGAGAGCATAATAGACCAAAAAAATAACAACAACAACACACATACTACACAAATGAGGACATAATAAACAAAGAAATGAATGTGGTAACACATGATGGAACATACTACACAAATAAGGACATAATAAACAAAGAAATGAATATGGTAACACATGATGGAAACATAGACTAAAATAAACATAATACATGAAGAATAAATATATAAATAAGACGAGATAAGCTTATAATACTCATGCATATATATCCAATATTTCAAATTTAATGTTTTGTCATAATCCATTGCACATATTGGAAAAAAAGAACATATTAGAAAAAAAGAATTAACCTAACACATAATAGCAAGAAACAAAGGTACTAGGTATATTGGACAAAGAAGAATGAACATGCTAAGAAATAATAACAACACAGAGATGATAGCAAAATAAAAACATATAAGTAAGAAAAAAATGAACATGATAACACATAATGGAAACAAACATACGATGGAAAAATGAAAATATAATACAAAGAAAATAATATTAGTGATTAAACTCAATGGCACCACACATATTAAAGCTTTAAGTTACCAATGATGTGAGAGAAAATTCGCTCACGAGATGAGTCCTTCGAAGTTTGTCGACGTAGTTGCAAGTCTCCTATGCTAGGTTTTATTTTTATTTGAATACAAGAAGTTGTGGATGGAGCTGTGTTGGTGCACTGTTATAGGTTCTCCATGGCGGTTTTTGCCTCTATGCAGGGATTTTCAGGTCCTTCTCCTGTGACGAATGCTTCTTGCCTTTCAGGCTCCCTGGTCCGTTTTTCTCCTTGTATTGCGAGTTGGCTGGTCTGTTCTTCTCTTTGTTTTGTGGGTTGGTTGTTCTTGGGTTTCCGGGTTTGTTTCATTACCTTGTCTTGTGGGTTGGCCGTTGTTTGTGTTTTATGTTCTCTTGGGCTGGTTCCTGGTCGAGGTTTTGATCTTGCAGAGTGGGTATTTCTCACATTGGCGGCACTCTTGGAGTCCCTCCCCTTCACTGGGGGACTAGTACCAACCAAGGAAAAAAAGTGGGAAGGAAATGAATTATCTGTTGCCTCTGTGGGTTTGGGTTGTGTCAGGTTCACCACCCTTGCATGGGCTTCTCCTTGTTTGTTCTTGGGTTTTTTTTGCTGTCCCTGATGGCACATTTTGGTTTGACTTCTGCGGGTTTCTTAGCTGTCTCCGAGGACTTAGGGTTCTTTACCGGATTTTTTGATCCCCTTTACACACACTGTCCTTTTCGCGTGGCCTCTCCACTGGGTCTACTGTCTGACCGACGGAATCTTGGGTTTCTTTCTTTATTATTTTTCTTTGTCTTTAGGGTTTAGCCCTGCTCTTGTTCTGGGGGTTGACTCCAGCTTGTCCCCATTCTGGTTTCGGTATTTTCCCCTTTGATGGTCTGGGACTAGTGGTATGGGTCTCTATGCTCGCTTGGCCAATTTCCGGTGACCATTGTTGGGTGTGCATGGTTTGTGGCTTTGATTGTCAGTCTTGACCGACTTGGGTTGACTTCGAGGGTTTCTATCATGGCTGACTTTGTGATACCCTTGTGCTTTCGACACAAGCGTCATGCCAAATGCATAAAGTCTCAAGAGGGGCGCTTTTGTTTCGTGCTCGGACATGATATTTTTATGGATAGGGTTTCATCGTTGTGCTCTCGTGCTTTAGTTGGGAAGGTGGACTGGGTCGACTGGGCTACTGAGCATTGGAAGCCCCTCTTGGACTACATCCCCACCATCAGTTTATTATCAAATGGATGGATAGTTTTCATATTCTTGGAGGAGGTGCACTGCTCCTATATCCTTGAAGGCATATGGCACATTGGTATGGATTCCTTGGTACTGGGACGCAGGTACTCCCATTTTGATCCTCTCCGGGAAAGGATTACGAAGCGTCACCTTTGGGTGTTGCTCCCACATCTTCCTTTCCCTCTCTGGAACAAGCACGTCTTGGAAGGGATTGCCGATACTATTGGTAGGTATGTGGCGGTGGACGATGATTTCCATCTCTCTTATGACAAAAGGATTGTGCGGGTCCTTGTTGAGCTCGACATCTCACTCGAGTTACCTGCAGATGTTGAGATTCTATGCAACGAATGTCTTATGATCCAGAAACTGGATTACCTACATGTTCCGTTCCGTTGCAGGATCTATCTTAACACTGGACACCTTTGGAGATCTTGTCCATTATTACGAACTGAGAGTACATGCAAGAGCTCGGATGACTCACTGGCTGTCACTGAACGGGCTGCCCCTATTGCGCAAGATCACTCCAAACAAGGTATTTTTTCCCATTCACTCTCCCTCTCTGATGATGTCTCGGACTCCTTTCTTGATGCCATTGATGATTTGGTACAGTCTTGGGTTAAAGTTCCACCTTCTGTCACTACCTCGGCTCCTTCTCCCCTCCCGGTCTCTCCATCCGAACCCACCTTGCCTATTCTTGATAGTGTTCAAGTTCCTTTACCAGTTTCTGTGCCACCTGTCATATCGAGCCCCACCTCATCTCTGACTTTACCATATTTATCGTCGCTCGTGGAATTTCCACCCCTTATAAACTAGGCTCTTCCTCATGCTCCATCGCCTCCTATCACCACGATCCCCTCTCCGTAGACTTTACCGTCTTTAATGTCTCTTATAGAATTTCTACCTCTCACAAACCCTAGCACTCCTCTGGTTATGCCTTCATCCCCTTGTAGCCCTACAACTTCTCCCTCCTTTTCTAACCCCTCCCTCCAGAAATCACTGTCCATTTTCTCTACCAGTACTCCTACTTCCCCCTCCACACTGCACCTGAAATATATTCGATTTGTGAATGTGACTATTCGAAAGAAGAAAAAGGACAAGTTGAAAGGGGACCTCTCCTCTGCTTCTCCTCCCTATATTCCCCTCTCTATTCGCATCAAAGATGCTCCCCGTGGTATACCCTCCCGGGGACTTAGAGCTCCCCATCAGGATGTTCCTTAATGAAGATATTGTCCCTAAATGTTAGGGGTCTGGGAGGTAAGACCAAACATATTTGCCTCCGTGCTCTCTTCCATTCTCTAGGTCCGGATATGATTCTCCTACAAGAGACCATGTGCAGTACCTATCCAGCTTTACTTGCTTTTTATAAACTCTTACCTTCTTGGGAATTTTGCGCTATTAGTGCTTCTGGCCTTTCGGGAGGGCTCCTCACAGCCTGGAATCCTTAGAGGGTCAAATGTTGGGATTTGGAGACTTGTACTGGCATCCTGGTTAATGCATGTTTTTGTGGTCTGCCTATACCCTTAGCCATCCGAAATGTATATGGTCCCTATAGGAATCGGGAACTGTTTTGGGAAATGGCCCATAGAGGGGGTATTCTCAACACTCTGAATCTCGTCTTGGGTGGTGATATTAATCTGATTTTGAAATCTTCTGATATTTGGGGGCAGAAGGCCTCTCTAGATCCCCTTTCCTCTCACTTCTAGTCCCTATTTGACTCTGTGGGACTAGTGGATATTGCTCCTCCTGAGGCTGGGCCTACATGGAGAAATGGACGTGCTAGTACTGAAGGCATCAATAAAAGATTAGATAGATTTTTAATTTCTTCTTCCTTGATCCCGTCCCTGGGGGTCCATAGGGTGTGGACTCATGTTGCTAATATCTCAGATCACCTTCCGATATGCCTAGAATGGAACAAACAGAGGGGGTCTTGCAACTACCCTTTTAAGTTCAATCAATCATGGCTAAAGGATCCAGATTTTACTCTGTGGCTATCTCAGAAGTGGACTACTATTAACCCTAGGGACTCTACTCTTAACCTTGACTCCTTATATCACAAATTGCGATCACTCAAGATGGAGGTTAAGGTTTGGATCAAGGACAAAAATTCTCAGATGGAATCTGAGTCGAGTCGTCTTGACAGTGCTATCGATTCTCTTCTCTCGGGCTCCTCTGCTAGAATCCTTTCCCAAGAGGACCAAGAGTTCTTAGCTCTTCTTAGATCCAATAAGAAGAAGATTCTGGAGCACCATCTATTGACTTGGAAACTTAAGAGTAGAACTAAATGGGCACTGTTGGGTGATTTGAACACCAAATATTTCCAAATGTTGGCTTCAGGGAGAAGGAACCAAAACTCGATATGGTCTCTGTGTGATGATGATGGTAATAGCTTTGAAGATGAGTCTGCCCTTAAAGAGTTGGGACAGAAACATTTTGCCCATATTTTCCATGATGATGAAAAACCTGCTTACTGGAACAACTCAAGGTTGTCATGCTTTTCCCTAACATGATATCCACTGAGGGTGCTCATTATCTCTCTTGCCCTATTTCACAGAAGGAAATTGAGTTAGCTCTGAAATCTTTCAAAAAGGACAGGAGCCCCAGCCCGAATGGTTGGCCTGTTGAGTTCTACCTACACTTTTTTGATCTTATGGGACATGAATTATTGTCTGCAATTGATTCAACCAGGGTATCGGGCTTTATCCCTCCCTCCTTGAACTCTACCTTCCTTGCGCTGATCCCCAAAAAAGATAATCCTTCCTCTTTCACCGACTTTAGGCCCATTTCCTTATGTAATCTACTGTATAAACCGATCTCTAAAGTTATTGTTGTCAGGCTCAAACCTTCTCTGGATTCCTGTATTTCCTAGGAACAATATGGCTTTCTTAAAAATCGTCAGATTGTTGAGCCTATTGGTATTGTTCAGGAGACTCTCCATTCTGTAAAGACAAATAATATATGTGCCTTCATTCTCAAACTGGATCTGATTAAAGTTTTTGATCGTGTGAATTGGTCTTATATCTGTCTCATTTTGATACAGATTGGGGTCCCACTCTTGGTTATTAATTGGATTATGGGATGCCTCACCTCTGCAAATTTTGTTGTCCTTATCAATGGTACCCCTTCAAAGTTTTTCTCCACTTCACGTGGCATCAGACAAGGTTGCCCTTTATCCCCATTGCTCTTCATCCTTGTTATCGAAGGGCTTAGCCTCTTAATATCTGATGCTAGGGACCATGGCCTCATACGAGGTATTAAGATCACCTCCTCACTTACTCTTACACACCTCCTTTTTGTGGATGATGCAATCTTAATGGGTACATGCACTTTATAGGAATGGATCGCCTTTGATGTTATTCTATGTACCTTCTGCAAGGCCTCTGGGATGTGTATTAGTCTGGATAAATTGTGCTTTCTATACAATAATATAGATGATGATATGTTCCATGACATTGTCAGGGTCCTTCCATATCAGATGGAGCCAATTGTATTTGGGTTTAAGTATCTTGGTTATTTCTTGAAACCTTTGGGATACAAGGTAAGCGACTGGAATTGGCTGGTTTAGAAATATGAGAACATGATTTGTCACTAGACTCATAAGTTACTCTCACTGAGTGGCCGTCTAATACGTGTACAAGCTGTGCTCTCTAGTATTCGGATTTATTGGTTGAGATTATCCCCCATCCCAGTGTCCATGCTACACAAGCTTAGAAGCATCACATTTGTTTTTTTATGGGGCTCCACTGGTAATAATCGTAAGTACCATCTGGTTAATTGGCAGAGTCTCTCATGGCCGGAAGAGAACGAGGGTTGGGGTATAAAAAACCTATACTGGTTTAGCATTGTATTGCATCTTAAGAACCTTTGGATGGTCCTGATGAACAATGGTCTCTGGAACTGGGTACTCACCAGCAAATATTTAAAAAACCTCTCGGTGGTAGCTTGGATCAGAAGGAAAAAATTCTACTCTCGTGGGGTCTCTATCATCTGGAAGGGATTTCTTCAGACTCTTCCTTGGCTGGGTTGTAATCTTGCATGGTAGGTGGGAAATGGTACAAATGTCCTTATTGGTATTGATCCAGTCATTGGGGTCTCCACTTCCCTCTCGCTCCCGGATGGGTTGAGAACCTTCCTTGAGGACTTGGATATCACTACCCTTTCACAGGCACGCAATACATTACCTGATTCACAACATTACTGGTACTTGGCTGAGGATTTATGTATTGTTGGTGCTTGGAAAGATGCATGGGAAGCTTATACGAGGGGTCTAGAACTCGGTGGCATTCGTCTAACTTCACAGTCTGATACTCTATTATGGGCATATAATAAACATGATGGATCCATCTCGGCCAAATTAGTTTATGATTGCATTGTGAAATCGTTTCCCCCCCCCGTCTAGTAGTAGGCTCCATACATACTTGTGGTCTGGCACTCTGCCTAAAAAAATTGGATGCTTTATCTGGCTTGTCTTAAGGAACAAAATACTTACCTGGGATAACCTCCAGAAACGAGGTTGGTATGGACCAGGTATTTGTGCTCTCTGCAATAATGATGAAGAGTCAATTCTGCATATTTTCTCTCACTGTTCTATCTGGAGTCATTTCTCACATATGCGATCAGTTCCATATATCTCCTCCTTCACGATCTGCTACTCTCGGCCTGTTCATTGACCATTGCATTGCAAAATTCTCGAGGCACTCTGCTCATTGTACTATCCCTTTCCACACTATGTGGGCCATTTGGAAAGCTCGGAACTTATATATATTCGAGGGGAAGAAACTCTCTATCCTGAGCATTTTG
Organism: Pseudotsuga menziesii; assembly: GCA_001517045.1. Taxonomy (NCBI): domain Eukaryota; kingdom Viridiplantae; phylum Streptophyta; class Pinopsida; order Pinales; family Pinaceae; genus Pseudotsuga; species Pseudotsuga menziesii. Next base: position 115,273 of record LPNX010588257.1, read on the forward strand.
TACCAGATCTATTATTCCATGCAATTGTACTATCCTCCGGCTGTCAAAGTTAAAAAGATCAGAGAGATTGGGCCTTTTCCAAGCATGTTCTTCCCCTGTGGTTTTTTTGATGGGGCTTCGACAAATAACGTGGGTGGTGTCGGATACAGCTTATACCCGAATGAGTCACACACCTTCGAGTTTGCGCTGGGGATGGGAAATAGCACCAACACAAAAGCTAAACTGCTCGGCTTATGGGCACTTTTACATACTTCCCAAATGATGGGGATTCCCATAATCCATATTTTTGGTGACTCTTCAGTCATCATCAACTAGGCAAAGGGATCCACTGCTCTCTCCCCACCTGATCTTTTCCATTGGTGCAGGGAAACTAGAAAGCTCTTCACATGCTTTTCTGATTTGTCATTCAGCCATATCTACCGTGAACACAATCAGATTGCAGACCGCCTCTCTAAAACTGCTCTCACCTTGGCTCCAGGTTTTGGCTGCTTCTCTGAATTTACTGAGGACCACTTGGTCACTCATGAGACTTTCCAGCTATTTTGATGCTTGTTTGGGGAGCTTACCCCCCTTTTTTTCTGTATATTAGATGCTCTTGGAGCGGGCTCTTTTAGTTTGCTGCTCTGATCTCCTTGGCCCACGGTAGATATGATTTACTTGACAGATCTACTTTATGATGAGACAGTTTACTGATGGGAACTCTTTCTTTGTTGATCCGCTATTGTCCCCCCGGTTGCGACTGGTAGTGAGGTGACTTTACTTGTATAAGTTGTATACTTCTCTTGGTTGTAACCCATTCTTGGGTCGGCACTTTAGATGCCCTTTGATTCTTAATAGAATATCAAGGACAGGTTTTTTTCTTCCCCAAAAAAAAGTTACCAATGATGTGACTTCTAAAAAAACATTACTTTAAAAAACATATTACTTACCCCCAAAAAAAATCATTTAAACCTTTTTTTCCCACATGAAAACCTCATCTAAACCTTCTTTTTTTTCCACATGAAAACCTCTATAGTTTCTAGAAACATTTGACTAAAAGCCTAAACCTAAACATGCTCCAGAAACAAATCTTTATATACCTATAACCCATTGCCTTTTCCTCTCATAAATTATATACCTATAACCCAGTGCCTTTTCTTCTCATAAATTATATTGTATATATAAAGTTTAGGCATTTAAGCATAGAGGTGAACTTGTGACGCTAAAGATACTCTAGAGTTTCGAGCTTGCTATTTTATTCAACTATTGAACATTCCAAACTTACCATCTGATACCTATTCTCACACGCTCTACATAACTTTTATGACAAAAAGAAATAGATGGTGTTGTATAAAATTGCAAAATGTAGTTTTATTAATTTAAGAGAGGCAAACTTACCATCTAATACCTATTCTCACACGCTCTAGATAACTTTTATGACCCAAAAAAAAGAAGAAGACGGTGTTGTATAAAATTACAAAATGTAGCTCTATTAATTTAAGAGGGGCAACAATTTCTAATTCATGGAACATGCTTGAGTTCGAAGATTTATAAACATTATTAACAAAAGCAATTATGCATTATATTAATAAAGGTTATACTTAATACTTATTTTATATAAAAAACTATATTTTATTTACTTTTATATTAATAAAAGTGATACTTAATACTTATTTTATATAAAGAAAATTTATATTTTATTTAATGGAAAATTATTTGTTATAAAAAAATATCAATTTATGTAGGGAAAATATAAGAATTTATTTATTTATGAAAATTAGTAAATAGAGACTAAAAAAACATTATTGATTAAATTTATCAACTTATCAAAATTATTTTTATTTTTTAATATTTATCTCACATATCTCTTGGGCATGGAATCAAATTTGGATTTAAAAACTTAGTGACCATTGCCATGATAAATGAGTGATCAATCTAAAACCTATACACCATTCTAACCTTAAATTTTTAAATTGCAAAGACCAATCTAAAATGAAACAATGACAAGAGTTATGAACATATTTTTCATGTTTTTCTATACACATGTAGAGTAAAAAAAATGTTGAATGCCTTTAGGTTGGAAAATTCTTCCATGTTTGAGTTCAATCAAAATGTATTGCACTAACTTCAAAAAACATTAACTCAATTTTATGAATGAATATTATAGCTTATAATTAATGAATTGATGTACACATGAGCAAGGCAATCATATATTGTGGATGAGGATGGAGATTTGAAAATTTTCATTTTAAAGTATGTTACCATCAACACAAGTTTAGAAAGTGCTAGGTGTTATTAGGTATTTGCATATAAACTTTAGAGTGCTACATTGCTTTATTAAAAAATGGTTTTATAAGATAAATTAAAAATAAAATAAGTAAAATTGTATGGAAAATAGTAAACATCTTTTTTTATAAATTTATAAATATATATTTTAAGTAATTTATATGAATCTATTTATCTAAAAATAAATAATATAACAAACCTATAATTTGTAATTTAAATTCTTTTTCTTATTCTCATTTATAGTTATGATGACAACACAATAACAATGTACACATTTACTTTTATGTATCAAAACTGGTTAAAAATATAGCAGAGTATTTAATGCTGCCATAGCAGCTTTGTGGGGATCTCAACCCCTTTGAGATCCAATGGCCCATAAAGCTGTTGTGGCAGCATTTAATACTCTACCGCATGAATGCCCTCGCAGCATTTAATACCCCTGGCAGCATTTAATACTCTGCCACAAGCTATATATTTTTTGCCTACAGCACTGCCTCGAAGTGAACAACCTAGACATTTACTTTTCCTATTCTTACCTCTAAGTGTACAACCTAGACCTCATTTTTGAACAATAAGGTTTTAATATAATAAAGCTATGATATTTCTATGGAAAAAAAACATACACATTAAAAAAAGCATAATACAACCCCCACATACACACACACGTATATATATCAAAAAAAGTAATGTAATGTTTATTAGTCAAAGATCCATTGAATGAGGATTTCAAGTTATTTGAATAATAGATTTAAATTTTGTAAGAGAAACTTATTATACATTTAGAAAAACATAATACACTGTAATATAAATAAAAATATATATGTATATAACTAATACACATTTTCTTTTTCATTCCATGAAAGTCTAGGCCTTGAACTTACTTTTATGTAAAAGCCCAGCCTGAATTGATCATGATTTATGGGTTTGCTCCATTACAAAGATTTCAAAAATCAATACTAACCAAAGTACACCATCCCGATCAAAACCGACTACATGACATTCAATGAAACTACAACAGGCATGCTAACCCTTGGATTAAAAGTGTTTAAGATCCAACACTTGAGATCCCTGTTGCAGTGGCATTAAATGCTCTGCAACAGGTTGATTATTATTAACGGAGAACAATAAGCACCCCGCAGGGCAGTGATAAATGCTGTGGCTATGAGGCACATTAACTTTTGGATGGAAAGCTGGATTAAATCCAACCGTTGATGTGCCCCGCAGCCATAACATTTATTGCTGGACTGCTGGGTGCTTATTGCTCTCCATTATTAACGGTCAAAACCGACTAATAGACACAGATTTAATATTTTAAAAAGTAATATAATGTTTATTAGTCATAAATCCATGGAACGAGGATTCCAAGTTAATGGACTTCTATTTTGTACGGCAATTCATTTTTATTTTACCTTAAATGGTCCATCAAAACTGAACTTCAATATTTCTAACTCGAGAGGATTCCGAGGTGTGAGAAAAATTCAATGGAATTTTATGTAATTATCTTGCAATTATCTGACGCATCGAAGCTGGTGAACAGATTACGAGATACATGCATTTGGACATCGAATATTTTATTAAAAATCGTCATAAAATCAACGAACCAGTTTTCCTTTCCTTTTCTGTGGGACCGGAGTTGAAAACAAAAGATGGCCACTAGAGCACAACATGAGCTGCGACTCTGCGAGTAACTTGAATGCTGCCAGCCTGCCCCCTTTAAAGCCGAAAAGGCGTTTTTTCAATGGTTCAATTGCCGTTTTTTAATTTTACATTGACTCATTGGGACTTCAGCTATTAAATAAGTTACAGTGTACCTACTACCCATCATCTCATTATTCAACCCGCCCCCCTGTGTATGCGACCAAAAGTATTCTGTCTATAAAATAAATATATCCCATCTATGCTTCTGCTATATTCATTCTCTGCATCTGCGTTCATCCTCGCTCTTTAAATATATATACAGTATATTGCATTGCAGAAGTATATTTACAGATTAGTGCAGTGAAGGATCCAAAATGGGCATTACAAGTGTAGCAGCAAGATTCGGAGCGGAGAAGATGAAGATGAGCATGAACACGGCTATGAAAACCACATTCAGTAGCCTAATTTGCAGAAACTATGTAGCAACAACTGATGCCTCTGCTTCTGCTGTTTCTTCCACAGCACTCAACACCAACTTGCAGGGCAGGCTAGCAGGCCTTAACCTGATCAAGAAAGATGTGACTCAGGTACGTAGGTTACAGTAGCATAGATCTATTTGGTAGGTAGGGTAATTTCTCCAGAATAGTACATTAGATCTATGTTGATTTCAGATTTGATATATCTCTGTTAATTTCAGATAATTTCAGATTTGCTTACTGCCAAAAAGAAGATTAAAATTGTATGGCTGAGTATCTTCATAATGTTTGATTAAAAATAATTCTTAATAGATAGGTCGTACAATCAAATTAAAGATGATTCTTGATTAACATTAATAGTATGAAGTTGTGACAAAGGTAGGTGACTTGGGATAGAGGCTTACTTTCCTGGGCTTAGAGAAGTCTAAATCACAAGATATTGGTATATTTGGGTTACAGGCTATTAGATATATTCTTAGGAAGTTGCTTTTCCCATAATTTAAATCAGTAAATACTTGTTCTTAAATCTCTCTTTTTTTTTTGATAGAAAATAGTTTTTTTTTCAATAAAAGAAATTACAGTTACTTAATATTTAGAAAATCAAAGATAACTATGTAAATACATATAAGTGAAGTATCCAAACTTAAAAACTGACTTTACATCCTAAAAATAGTCTATACAACTATAAAATCTCTTTAAAATTAACATTATATTGTTTCCATGTAATAATGTGATCCTTTGTTTAATCCTCTGAAAGCTATATAGATAGTAACAGAACTTTCTTTCTGGTAAGTACAGTTGATGTGATCCTTTGTTTAATTCTCTGAATGCTATATAGATAGTAACAGAAATTTCTTTGTGGTAAGTACAGTTGATGACAAGAACCCCCATGGTACATCTGAGCAAAGTAACTGAGGGATGTGGGGCTTACGTTGTGGCCAAACTGGAAATGATGCAACCTTGTTGCAGTATCAAGGATAGGTAGAAAGCTTGGTGCTCATGGTTGTATAATTCACATAGTAGATTGTAGGGGTAGATCACATAACACAGGCTGTTGGACTAATTATGCTTTGCCTGGCAGGGTGGGAGATGCCATGATTGCCGACGCTGAGAAGAAGGGACTCATTTCACCAGACAAGGTAGAACAATCAATTTATAGTTTTTCAAGGCATCTATGCTACAGTAAACAGGATTAAAGTCTTTAATATAAACAAATTTTGGTATTTAGAGTGATTAAGTTTTTCTTTTCTGAGATGTAGATGGTTTTTGGCTGCCAAAAATATGAAGATATGATTCATAATAGTACATTTACTCAATATACTTACAGTTCTAGACTTAAAATAAGTCTGGGATAGTACAGGTTATCAATATTATGTATTTATGTGATAGATTTGATTATAAAATTAGCATAGATTTATTTTTAAAATATCTATTATATCGTTAATTGTTTGAACCATCAAATCTTTCTAACTATAAATTCATTTTTAGAGGGACTATGTTGAGGAAATGTGAACTAAAAGTATGATTTTAATTTGTAATTTGGTTTTAAAAAATATTTTAAATCTACAGTTTTATTTTATAACATTTTATTATTTTTTTATAAAAGACAAGTGTGAGCTCAATAGCACTGAAAAACTTACACATGTATTCCTACTGGACTGTAAAAAAACCTCTTCCAAACCTTTGACGACAATGATTATGTTTGGTCACACTGATGAGATTTTGGTTACAGACTGTATTAGTGGAGCCAACATCTGGAAATATGGGAATTTCTTTGGCTTATGTTGCTGCGAGTAAAGGATACAAACTGGTACTCACAATGCCCTCTTACACAAGCCTGGAAAGACGAGTAACCATGCGTGCCTTTGGGTCTGAGCTTGTTCTCACAGATCCTGTCAAGGGCATGGGAGGTGCTGTCAAGAAGGCTGCTGACCTTTTACAGACAACTCCCAATGCCTTCATGCTTCAGCAGTTTGACAATCCTGCTAATGTCAAGGTATGTGGTCAATAGTTTGAGAATCCTGGTCATGTTTAAGAGTACTAGTGTTTCAAGGTTTTCTATATATATATTAGTGTATTTAATGTTGTTGTTTAAACATTAAGGTGTGGTTAATAGTTTGAGAATGATGGTTATCTTTAAGAATATTAATGTTTCAAGGTTTTCAATATGTATTAGAGTATTTATATGTATTAGAGTATTTATTGTTTATGTAACATTTATAATTGTACAATCCTAATATCATAAATCATAATCTTGGAGCAGCAATATCATAAAATACACTGTTGTAGAGTGAATATTGAAAATAGTGTAAATCATAATCTTGCAGTAGCATTATCATAAAATACACTGCTGTAAAGTGTATTGAAAATCGTGTAAATCATAATCTTGCAGTAGCAATATTATAAAAGGAGCTGTTTAACTAGGGGACTTTTTGATTTTCAGGTTGATTTTCTGTCTGAATCCGATGAATTTAATCTACAAAATCTGTAATTTCTGTTGTTTGTTAGGAGATTTTAAGCTTAGAATTGAAATCAAGTGACAGGAAAATCATTAAACACCCACACTCTATAAGATTTAACAGTGTTTTTGAAAGTTATAAAAATTTAGTGAAGATTCATAGCAAAAAAACTGGTAAAAACCAGGAAGAAACATAAGTAAAAAAGTCCCCTCTTTATACAACTCGTATTATAAAATACACTTTTTGCAGAGTGAATAGTGAAACTATATTGAAAATCGTGTATGCAGGCACACTTTGAAACGACGGGACCTGAGATCTGGGAAGACACTGCTGGCCAAGTTGATATATTCGTGATGGGCATTGGGAGTGGTGGCACTGTCTCCGGAGTTGGAAGATATCTCAAGAACAAAAATCCGAATGTCAAGGTAGGTTTTCATTTTGGCCTTTTCCACACTTCTACGTCTTGGTTTTGTTGAATCCTTGACTTTCTGAGAAAGAGTGAGAGACACGTGATGGCCACGTCATGATGGGCCAGCACCAATTATTTATTTATTCGTGAAAGAAATTGGTTCTTAGCGTATGTATGAATGCTTTCTCTTCCTCAATGATTTTGACTTTTTTTTATTAGTTTTTATAATCAAATTATAACTTTTCAGTAGTTAAAATCCATCTTTATTAAAAAAAATTAATCAATTTAAAATCCATCTTTATTAAAAAAAATTAATCAATTTCAGGAAAAAGAAACTCATTTAGTATCTAGTTTGTATACAATCTTAGAAAAAAAAAACTAAACAAAACAAAATAATCTTAATATTCTACAAAGATTTTCCAACCACAAACAAACAGACTATGGTAGACTATGGTATCATTAAGAAAATACTTGAACACAAATTAAAAAAAGAAAATAGTCTCATTTTAAACATACATTTTTATCATCCGCTAGATGTAGAATAGTTGGTGGCAGGGTATGATTAAGACGCCCCCCAAGCTGAAAGGTGGCTGGTTCTAATCCAGTCTGATATCAAAAAATCCAACCATGTTAAGGGTTGGTGCGGTCCAGGCCAATGACAACCCTGCTAGTCAGGGGTTCCACCACTTTGCCAACCAAAAAAAAATACATTTCTATCAACTTTTTTCCGACCACAAAAATACATAACTATTTATACCATTCAAGTCAACCAGATAATGACATAATGCGCTTCATAGAGCAACAAATCTTGCGCGCTGGTTTCCATTTGGACTGCCCTTTTTTGCGTCTCAAGGGATGCATCTATACAGGAATTGAAAAGTCGCTATCGTGCTAGCTACGGCGACCCTAAAGCGACATACAAACTATACAAACCATAAGTATCCATCTTACAACTTTGAACTAAGATGTTTTTTTTTGGAAATTTTATAAAATATTAAAGTTATATTAACGTTTATGACCAATATTTCCGATTTTAACATCAAAATATTTAGGCAATTGTTATTATCTCTAAGAAAATTGCTTAATAAAAAAGTGAAATCTCAAATTCCCAACATTCTTAAAACAAATTGACCATCCAAAATTCTTACATCTCTAGGAAAATTAGTTAATCTAAGAGAATCCTAGGAGAATCTCAAGTCCCAATATTCTTAAAACAAATGGACTATCCAAAAAAATAGCCATTATATTTATTAATTGATATTTTTATTCTTATTGATAATAATTTAATATTTAAATTATTATATAAATGGATTATAAAAAAAAATAGCCATTGTATTTATTAATTGATATTTTATTTTTATTTTTATTAATAAAATTTAATATTAAAATTATTATATAAATAATATTATATTAAAATCCAAACATATCATAACAATATAGTTGTTTAATTACCTAAAAACCAAAAATATATATAATTTTTATTCTCATTAATAACAATTTAATATTAAAATTACTATATAAATGATATTATATTAAAATCCAAATATATAACAACAATATAATTGTTTATTTACCTAAAAGCCAAAAAAAATATTTTCAATATTTTTATCTTTTACATAAACAACCTTACTTGAAAGTCCAAACTTTTTTAAAATAAAGAAACTACCTTAAAAAAATATAACTACTAAGATTTCAAAGTAACCAATACTTTCCCATATTTCATAAATGGTAAGGATGGTAAAGGTCTACTTTCCCATATCTCATGGATGGTAAGGGTGGTAAAATGCCTATTATTTTTTTTCCTCGGAAAAAATTCATAATTTTATTTCAAAGTTTGAACAAAATTACATCTATACATGTAGTAGGATCACTAAGGATCCCTACATTTTCTTTAAAATCTGTCACCATATCACACAAAAATCACATAAAAATACCAGCCTGTAAACATCATCTAGATGTAACACAGCAAAAAGTATAAACATTGCTCATAATCCTGTCACATAATCATGTCACAAAATCT
>LPNX010588257.1:137377-223509 GCA_001517045.1 Pseudotsuga menziesii
ATATAATTGTTCATTTACCTAAAAGCCAAAAAAATGTATAGCCAATATTTTTATTTTTTACATAAACAACCTTACTTGAAAGTCCAAACCTTTTTAAAATAAAAAAACTACCTAAAAAAAAATATAACTACTAATATTTTTGAAACTATCGAGTACTTCCCCATATTTCATAAATGGTAAGGGTGGTAAAGGTCTACTTCCCCATATTTAATGGATGGTAAGGATCATAAAATGTCAATTATATGTCAATTATATTTACTTTATTAGATTAAATTTAGATTTCATTTAAAAAAAAAGAGGCTTATTTAATTATGTAAATTGTATATTTTATATTTTTTCATTTAGTAATATAAAACATACTTTCTTGAGATTTTAAATTAATTACACATGTATTTTTGTTTGTATCTCGTATAATATTTTAGAAATATGATTTCTATTTTTTAATGATTATATATATATATATATATATATATATATATATATATATATATAATTTCTCAATTACAACCTTCCAAATCTATTCATTTTATTTAAAAATATTAACTAATTTCAAAATCACAAATGATGTTGATATAGATGATAGACTAGACTAAGCTTCTTTTAAATATTCATTGAAACTCTGTGATATAGTTGGGAAAGGCATGGGCTCTTTGGAGCATAGCCTTTCTAGCTAAACTTGCATGCCCTCTTCTCTTTGCATGTTCATTCCCTCTTCTATTTTCTTGCTAAACTTGCATTCCCTCAAGCCTTTACCCTTTCACCTCATTTAGGGTTTTTCGATGATTGCTTTATGGATACATATGAGGAAGCCATGGATTAGCCGAAACTAAACAAGAAAGAAAGAAAGAAAGAAATTATTTTTAATATCCCCCATTTCTAGCATTTTCCTCTTTAGCTTGATGATGAGCTCCCCCAATTTCACCACGGTCCCTTCATTAAATAAATTAACCCAAGAACTAGTTGTCAAGTTATTCACATAATTGTCCTTGTTGTCCTTGAAGGAGGTTGAATGCGGAATCCAAAAAGCACGGGGTATCAAACCCGAAAAAAAAGTAAGAAAACAGGTACATGCATAGCTTGGACAAATGAACAGTCACGGATCGATCTCCCTCCTGAAAGATTTAATGCAAAAATTCAATTTATGAGGAACCACACCTTGATTTGCAAATTCATTAGGCTACTATGGACATCAGAGAAGGCCCTCTTGAGCTGGATCTCAACAAAATGGAGACCAAAATCCCACTTTGATCTCCAGCTGGGATCTAAAGGTTTTTTCATAGTCATATTTTCAAGGATTGACAACAAAGAGTGAATAATGGATGTGGGGCATATTTTTTTAACTTGGAAGGACTATACTTTCGCAACTAGGTTGAAAGATTTAATCCTAACCTAGAGGATTTCACCTCATCTTCGGTATGAATCCACTTATACTCCCTTCCTTAAGATTATTGGGATGAGGAAACTCTTAAGGGAATTGACAATTCCTTGGGAAACTTTGTCAAAATTGTGGATCAAAGTACCATAACAAATAAATATACATCATTAGCAAGAATCTGCATCTACATGCACATTGCTATAGTTCTACCACACTTAATTTGCCTCGCACATGAATATTTAGAGTGGATCCAACTGATTGATTATGAGCATGTGCCCTTTTGGTGCAGGAACTTTCATGAGCATGAACATCTCTAGAAATATTTCCCTCTAAACAAACCCACCTCAAACACCAAATAGGAGCAAACCATGGATGAGGAGGGGCTTAAGAAAGTGTCCAATAGGCACCACCCCAATCGTAAAATATGACAACAAAACAACTAATCCTATAACAAGCAACAACTTCGGTGGTCTAACATATCAATGAGAGGATACATGAGTCCTCGATACAAAGGATCAACTTGGTCCAAAAAGATAGCACCAGGAATCAAAATCATATCAGCCTCTTGAGCCAAATCAACACATTTTGAACATCGATCCATCGAGTTCCTCCATTCCAGATTTTTCGACCTCTCAAGAAGATCTGCCAGTATCTTCAAATCCGGATCTTGATGTAGTCATGGAGGAGGATATGAGAGACATAAATCTAAGACATCTTAACCTCCTAGGTTTGGAGGAAGTGTGTCATTGTCATTCTTTTCATGCCCATATCCCTCGAGCATATTCAACTACTCAAAGATTCCTTCTCAAAATCCAAATCCAGATTCAAACTTGGCCCCCTAATTATATCTCTAAAGTATCCAAAGAAAGTGCAATGGATGAAGAGGAAGAAAAACATATAGGAAATTCCTTAACGCCTTATGCACCCATCTAGTTGAAACAGGGAAATACACCTAGTTAACAGAGTTTTTCTCCAACTCTCCCAGTTCTCAATGAAAGTCATATCTTGGAATGTAAGAGGCATCAATGGCCTTAGTAAACATAAAATGATTTAAAGAAAGATACGTCAAGAAAATCCTACACTCTTCTTGATTCAGGAAACCAAGTGTACTAGTATCAGTTTAGAGACCCTCATGGCTCAAATGTGGAAAGGTTGTAAAGCAATGACTATTGATGCTAATGGGACTTCATGGGGACTCATGCTCATCTAGAACCCCCTTGAGGTAAATCTATTTTTGTTTTGTCCACCAAAAATTCCATTTCTACTTCTTTTCATCTTCTAAGTACCAGCATACATGGTCATATCACACACATCTATGGCCCCTAGTCTCCATAGCTTAAAATCAAAATGCTTTAATTGTTGGATTGGTACAAGCATTTGATCTCTCGGTATCCCTGGATCCTAGAAAGAGATTTTAATACTATAACCTCATTCCAAGAAAATAGGGGTGAGCGAACATTCCTAACTCATGAGGATATTTGCTTCAAAAAATTCATAGAAGATAATGAGCTCATGGATGTTGAAAAAACCAAAGAGATCCACACATGGAACAACAGGCGTGGCGACATTCATCAAATCACCTCAAGGTTAGACTGCTTTCTAGTTTATGAAGATATAATGACACATGGAGGGTATCTATAAGCAACCATTCTTCCCTCGTTAGGGTCTGACCACGGGCCCATCTGTTTTCTATGGAAAAAGGAGGGGACTCCCTCTCATAATCCTTTTAGATTTGAAAAATTAAGGATTGCGCATCCGAAATCAAGAAAAAGTGAAAAACTAGTGGACCAACACTAAAATTACAGGAACCTCTAAGATGTATGTGATGCAACAAAAGCTCAAGCAATTAAAGCGAAATATGAAAAATGGAATCAACACACCTTCAACAACATTTTTGCTACCAAATCCAACCTTGATAAGGAAATGAAGGTGTTCCAGCAACAAATGATTCAGGATGGTCGCACTAACGAACACACTAACAAGGACTCGAAGATCCAAGCTCAAATTGATGAATGCTATCAGCAGGAAGAGATGCTCTAGAGGCATAAATATAGAATTACTTGGCTAAAGGATGGAGAGTGTAATACAACCTTCTTCCACTGATCCACTCTCCCACATCGAATGCACAATAGAATCAGTGCTCTCAAGAAATCAGATGGTGCCAAAATAGAAACACACAAGGAGATTGAGAAGGAACTTGTTCCTTTTGGTCAAAATATTTTCACTAAGGGAACTCCCAATATAAATGCTTCCATAGATCACGTTGTCAACTGCATCCACCCTCTTATTAGCAACGATCATAATGACACCTTGATGCGACCAATCTCCATGCAAGAAGTGGAAGCAACGATCAATCAAATGGTGGAGGGAAAAACTCCTGGCCATAATGGATTCACCATCAACTTATTTAATCATTGTTGGAACCTACTAAAGGAAGAGCTTTTGGAAATTGTGGAAAAATCAAGAAGAAATCAGTGGGTGCTTCCTTCTTTCAATGCTACATTGGAACTCTTATTCCAAAGGAGGATAATTCGGCCTCTATAAGTAAGTACACACCCATAGACCTTTGCAATGTAATTTACAAAATCATTTTAAAAGTCATTGCAAATCACCTCAAGCCTCTCCTTCCCATCATCATTTCCCATGAGCAAACTGGTTATGCGAAAGGCAGACAAATCCTTAATGACATCATCCTTGTTTATGAAGTTATCCACTCCTTCAAATCCACCAAAAATTCGGCTATTCTCCTTAAGCTCTACCTCTCCAAAACCTTTGACAAGCTTAGTTGGAACTACATTGAAAGAGTCCTCTTGGATTTTGGTTTCTACCCAGCCTGGAGCAGTTGGGTTCTTTCCCTCTTATCCTCAACCTTCTTTTCCATCTTGATCAATGAATCTCCCTCTGTTACTTTCTACCACTCCAGAGACATCTGCCAAGCCGACCCCCTTTCCCCTTTCCTTTTTATCCTCATGGAAAAGGGGATAGGAAAAATGCTCAATTCAGCCTGCTCTTCCGGTGCTTTAAAAGGCTTGGTCCTTCATGACAACTCTCCCTTGACTCACCAACAATTTGTGGATGATAATAGTCTGATGGGGCACCCGTTTGTACAATAAACCTGCACCATCCATCGTATTTTAGAAACCTTCCCTTCTACCTTGGGGACCATAATTAATCTAGACAAATTCCATATCTTCTTTTTCAACATGCCCATCATCACTAAAAGGAACATATTTAGGATTCTTGGCTTCTCCATCGCCTCCCTTCCCGCCAAGTATGTTTGGCTCCTCCCTCACTGATTAGGCAATCAAGCACTCCTCCTGGAGAGATCTCCTTGACAAGCTAGATAAAAAATTATCCTCTTGGAATTTCTGCTCACTTAATCTAGTTGGACGACTTGTTCTCATTAAAAAGGGCCTCCAATCCACGCCCCTCTATCTCTTTTATATTCTTGTTTCTCCCAAATGGGAACTCAAATCCATCAGAACCCTCAAGTGATCTTTCCTTTAGGGTGGCGACAAAAGCCGTTCCAAATGGTCTCTCCTCAAATGGGATCCTTGGGAAATCCTTTGTGCCCAAATTTGGTGGAACTGGGTTACAAAACCTTCAAATGCATGGCCTCAGACCTGGACAAAAAAATATGCCACTAATTGGGATCCTCGGGAGATCATTCACTTCAACCACACCATTACATGCTCTCTCATTTGGAATGCAACCAATCTTCAACGAGAGTTGATCCAACATCACAGCTTCTAAGAAATTTGAAATGGATCTTCCATCCAATTTTGGACTAACTCCTCGGCAAAAAATACCAATCTTAAGTCACCTTCATAACCTTGCCCAAGTGCAGTCTTCCATTCAATCTTTTGTGCATCTAATAGTAATTTTTTTTTGGTTTGACGAGGATCATCAAAACTTCAGAGTCTGGTGGCATAGTAGGGAATGGTGGAGTAACACTTAAGGGGAGTCATTGGATGAAGTTTAGAAAGAGTTGCAAAAATGAAAATTCCACTGCCAAGAGGGCCCATATATTCTCAAGTGGGGTTATCAACCCAAATGATCTTACATAGTCAAAGAAGTGTATCAATTATCCACCTAGATCCCAACAGAACAAAAGGATCACATTTTGTCTAATATATGGAACATGAAATCATGGACGAAGGTGACCATGTTCATTGGCAGTGGAGTAACACTTAAGGGGAGTCATTGGATGAAGTTTAGAAAGAGTTGCAAAAATGAAAAATCCACTACCAAGAGGGCCCATATATTCTCAGGTGGGGTTATCAACCCAAATGATCCTACATAGTCAAAGAAGCGTATCAGTTATCCACTTAGATCCCAACAGAACAAAAGGATCACATTTTGTCTAAGATATGGAACATGAAATCATGGACGAAGGTGACCATGTTCATTTGGATCATAATTCACCATTACTTCCTTACACGGGACAACATTATAATATGTGATTTCAATGGTCCTTCTAGATGTGTCATGTGCAATAATGATATGGAAACCATGGATTAACTCTTAGACTCTTTCCCTTTATCCAACAACATTTTGGACTCTATGTCGCTCTTATGCAGAAGATCAGACAAAATTCCTAGAAACATTGTCCAACCCTTCAAAAACTAGACTAAGAATCCATTCCACAATGGAATTCTCAATCATCTATGGAAACACATTTTAGGATTCCTGGTCTAGATCATTTGGAAGGAGCACAATCTACACATATTTGAGGAATGCTCCAACTCCAAGGATCTAATCAGGATCTCATGTAAAAATCACATCCTCGAAACCTTGCTTCTCCACTAGTCTAAGAGGGATTACAAATCCAACCAAGATGAATCCATTATCTTTCAAAATAAGAATATATTCCAAACCTCACAAAAGGCCCCGCTCTCTCCTAGACATCTCTCTCCTTCCATTCCATACAAATGGGGACAACATCCTACGAGATTCTACAAGCTCAATTTCGATGGGGCCTCAAAACGGAACCCTAGTCATGTTGGGCATGGGGGAGTCATCAGAGATAACTCATGATCAATCATTAGAATATTCTTTGGGACCCTTGAACATGACAACAATATCGTATCTGAGCTTGAAGCTCTTCTCTTTGGGGTTCATATTACAAACAACTAGAGGCTCTTCCCCCATTTGGTCGAAGGAGACTCTCAATTAATCATTTCCATTGCCCAAAAAATTCAGAATGGTTCTCAAATTGATAAGCTCTCACCCAGTTGGCGACTCAACTATCGCCTCTCTCAGGTGATAGAACTCTTGTCTCTCTATGGTGCCATCACTTTTCATCACATCAAAAGAAAATCCAATTCTATAGAA
This sequence comes from Pseudotsuga menziesii, assembly GCA_001517045.1. NCBI lineage: Eukaryota > Viridiplantae > Streptophyta > Pinopsida > Pinales > Pinaceae > Pseudotsuga > Pseudotsuga menziesii. Next base: position 144,087 of record LPNX010588257.1, read on the forward strand.
GATCATCTAAAAAATGAAAGAGTTTAAAGCAACCACCCTCATCAAGTCTTGGATTGTTTGGCTCTTCAAGATTGCCAATCCCTAGATGCAGGCGTTAGTGACGATGAATATGAGAATGTTGGAGTTGGGTGGAGGGAGCCATATCCCCACCACGTGGTTTATCAGCCACCACCTCTCCATGCACATCAAAAGCCCGCATTCTACGAGGCCAAGGCCATTCATTCTTTCAGCCTTTCGATCTCTACGCAGACATATGTGCAGTACTATGGTAATTATGCCATTCCTAGGCGAACGTTGGGGTTATTTCAATGTTGGAGGCAGTCATTTCTTCTTTGAAAAGCTTTGGTTCAACTCACATGTAGGAAGGGCTAGAAGATGTGCTCCTTCTCAGTTTATTTGTAAAGTTTTCGTCTGTAAAAGTTCTTTCTCTTCAGGTTCTATTCATTGGTTCTTGTTACGCTCCTCTTCTCAAAGGGAGTTCATTTTCAAGCAACACTCTCTCCTCAAGTTTGAGTGCATCGCCCATCTTCCTCCATTTGTAGGAATGTTAAGGCAACTGCGTGCCACAGGGTCATTTTGGATAGAGGGGCTCTTCTTCAAATGACAATAATAATTCTGTCCCCCATAATTTAAGAGACATGTTGGATGATTGGGAGGAGGAGATTGGAATCCAACAACTTGCAGTCCAAAAAGCACGAGTCCATAGGAATAATTATTGGTGAGTGAAGAACTTGTTATCTTAGGTCATTATGAACTCTCCTATATTTTCTTAGGTGGGAAGCTCCTCACCATCCTCCTCCCACTCTTCACGCTCCTCCTATTCTGATAGTTCTCCCCCAAGGTTTGATTCCCCCAACCAACCTTCTTCATTGCATGACAAAGCACCTCTCGCTACGTTGGATAAGGTCGATTCTGGGACTCCCAATACTTTTCTTTAGAAGGAGGTAGAGCGCTGGAGCTTGGTTGACAGGGAAACCTTTCAAAAGCTCGTGGGTCTACAGATTGAGGGAAAACAAAGCTCCACTAGCTCTAAGGCCTATTGTTGTATAATTGCTGAGGAGAAACCAGAAAATGAGGCTCTTACCAGCCTACCCAAATAATCCTAGGTTTTTTAGTTATAGTTTTTGTAATATTCAGTCTATTTCATTTTCTTGCACTGATTAGCCACTTTTAGAGGTCTTTTTGGGTTTTGTTTTGTCCAATTTCCCACTTTAGGGAAATCCTATTAGATAGTTTTGATTACTTGGTTTCCCTTGTTTGGACATGTTTCCGTTTGACATTAACACCATGAATAAGTTCTACAAGAATCCTCTTGACTCTCTAAGATTTTGTTACTCTTTTATTTGTAATTTTTATTTCTATACAGTAATAGAATTTCTTCCTACGCTTAAAAAAAATCATTAAAACATTTTTCAATTTCATTAACATGACATGTTAAAATCTCTTCAAATATTTAGTTTTATATTCTCTCTAATATTTTTAGATTATAATAATCATTTTTAAAGTAATATGGCCCTACGTTAGGTAAGCGCATAATTTAATTAAACCATATAATGATATTAATAAATAGTTTGTATTTATTAAATAAGATTAATTTGGTTTTAGGTGAATCTGAAAGTAATTGACTTAATCGTATGAATTTAATTAACTTGATAAATATTTGGAAATGTCTACATAAGGGGAATTGCATCTAAACTTTTAATGCTTATAAGTAGTATGGGCCATATTTAATGTGTGATTGTTATGTAATGTTGTAAGCTATTTTATTAAGTATATCTCATACCTTTACGTTCAGAATTTTACCATTCTCACTTCATTTTCTAAGCATATATTTATGATGAATTTTTTTTATCACCCTCGTTTCTTACATATTTCTATATTGAAAACTTATATAGAGACACTTTGTTGACCAATATCTTATAACGATTCATCCATAAAGAGGGGTTTAAATTGTGAAAAATAAGGTCAACATTATAGGTATTGGGGGTATTTAGAGTATGGAGGGTTTATAACACTTAGAGTATGGAAGGTTTATATCCATTGAAGATATAAATGGGTTATCTAGTAAGAATAGGGAATGTCTAGTAAACAAGTGTTTTTCTAAGTGGAAAGATGTATTAAAAGAGGACACAATGAAAAGATTTTAGTAGGTATTTATCAATATCTAGTAAAATTAAGGGAATTCTTTAATATCATGCCAACTCATAGACTATGCCATAGTTTCATAGATGAAATTCTACAACTCTTACTTCGCCTAAACCCTCTTTAAAGATCATTATCATCCATATATAAAATATAAACTAAATATAAATAATTTAAATATTACTTTAAACTTATAAATATTTAATTTAGTATACTAAATATAAAATAAAACTTCATCATACATATTTGAATGAACTCATATAACCTACTATTATTTAAAATTTAAATTATCATAGCTTAGTCCAATGCAATTTTTAAAGATTACATATGTGAAGCACTTTGGAATACAACACTGTATCATCATAATGTATACATGGAGTAAACTCTCATTTAAACATTAAAAGTATTATCTTACGCTATTATCTTTGGTTGAATTTCATAACATTGTTTATACATGGAATGTATGATTTTCTAATTTAGTATTAGCTTAACAAATTTGTTTTTAACAATTAAGCAGATTTATGGACTTGAGCCATCAGAAAGTAACATTTTAAATGGTGGAAAGCCAGGTATGTGAATTTGCATTCTAGTTAGACACTTATTTTAATGATCTACTCTATTTTTCACATATTGGTAATGTCCATTTTTAGGCCCACACCAGATAACAGGTAATGGAGTTGGTTTCGTACCTAAGATTTTGGACCTAGATATCCTTGATGGAGTGTTAGAGGTATTTATTTCATTTAATTCACTTGAAATTAATTTTAATGTAAATTTATTTTTCTCAACAAATAAAACCATTATATATATATATATATATATATATATATATATATTCTTTTATGTATAATATATACATAATAATACANAAATGGCACGAGAGCTAGCTACAAGGGAAGGCCTTATGGTGAGATTTATTTCCTATACATGTCCCACATCCTACATATTACTTTAATTTTTTTTATTCATTTGAAACTAAGAAAACATATACAAGATTATAGGTTTTGAGGCCATTCAATTACCAATATATGCATATTGCAATGTTTTCATAGTTTCATCATGATGCTATTGTATGTTTTGTAGGTTGGAATTTCTTCAGGGGCCAACACTGTTGGCGCACTTCAACTAGCAAGAAGGCCAGAGAATAAAAACAAACTTATTGTGGTATACATTATTGAACTTAGATATTTGACTGATCTTTTGATTTAATTTATCTTCCTAAGTTTAATATTGTGATATTATTTTGGTTTATGTAGACTGTACATCCGAGCTTTGGGGAACGATATCTATCATCTATGTTATTCCAAGAATTGAGGAAAGAGGCAGAAATGATGCAACCCGTGTCAGTGGATTGAATATTTGAGAATTGAATGTGATTGAACTATGTGCATATTCAAATACATATGTTTATTCCTATAAGTAAGTTTCAATCAAATAAGCCTCGTGTAATATTTTTTTTAAAATCTAAACTTATCTATCTAGCTAATACTTGAGGAATAACTTTGACAATAATGATATATTATTTGTATTGTGAGCAAAGTACATGTTTCTACATGAATCTTTAAATGTATATACACTTTAATCATATTTTTATCATCTTATTGATCAAATTGGATGATAAATTTTTGTATGAACTTGAGGCATATTTTTAACACCTTATTGATCAAATTGGATGATAAATTTCATTTTAGGGAGGTGATATTTGAGATTCCATGCATATCAAAACATTGTTAAAATTTATTATAAATATGATGTCTAGTGTCAAGGTGTTATTGGTGATCTATTCCTTCGAATGATTATAAATTGTAAGTGAGCATTATTATTTTCCAATACAACTAGGATATCACTCACAATATGTTTCAATGTGTATCCCTATGTGATAAATTAGTTTATTTGTCACATTCATCACAACTATGATCCACACACATGATCTTTAGTGTATCACCAATCCTTCCTTTGTAGATCCTCCATGTGGTATACTTGGTAATCAATTTGCATGCAACAAATATTAATCATCTCTATATTCTCAAACCTCATCGGAAAAATATCATTTTTATTCAACATCTTGTTTTTCTTTCAAAATGATTAATCTTGGTTGAGTTGTTCACAAATTTAGGGATCAATTTAGAAACAAACACTTGATTCCATGAATAATAAAGTGTTTCTTACAACTTATGGCAACCTTGTAAACTCCTAATCAATGACATCTTTATTTGTTTACTTATATGTGTGCGTAAACCTCTTATATCTAAATGATTAATATCCATGATTTTGATCACTAATAAGATTGATCTCTATCACCAATGCCTTCATAGTTTTGAGGTAAAATGATATCCCTAAATGATGCAATTCCTTGTTATTCTTTGTTGCTCATTATTTTGTTCTCAAAATGATGTACATCTGATCCAATGTATACTTTCGATTTACATTATCTTCCAAATATATTATCAAACTTTTTCCTTGTATGTTTTCTTTATGCTTATGTCATAATTTGATTCACTTAACTAGCGTCACATAATTTAGTGTTTCTTATTCCTCTACATGATTCATTTATTTCTCTTAGTTGAGTCAATGTTCACTGGAAGTCACTACCTATAATGGCTACTCACTGCAACCAACTTGGTCATAGTTATCAACATAACATAACATATGCACCTATATAATCTTTCACAGTTTAAAGGAGTTGTGTGCTTGGAGTGATTTCTCCCACTTCAAGTCTAGATCATTGGTATTAAAGAATGGAATCTTTTAAATATTTGAATATTTTATTCTTTTACAACTTACTAATGTTGTCATCATTGGGATAAGATCCAAGATCTTGAAGCTTGACCCTTATCCTTGACTAAATTTTTCAATGACAATTTGAAACCCCATGTAGAAGCATGTCAAGCTGTAGTTGCCACCCAGCGATACAAAGTTAAAACAAAAATCATTTCACTAAATCGAACAATAACCATATCTATGCAGCCACCATTTGGAAGATAACAAGTGCTTCAATAATTTAGCATTGTCCTTGTTGTGAATGTAGTTTGATAGGAAATAATTATTTAAATAATATATTGAAATGTCCCGATTATCGCTAAACATCCTTACTTAGATGACTATGTTACCTAAAAAGAAGTACATAGTCCTTTCAATAAACTAAACTAGTTTTGTCCTTTTATCCATTAAAGGCAAACATTCTCTTTTCACACGAGATTGATATCCACACAAAGACATGGTTATATAAACGTAAGCTACCATTTACCTTTTGCATTTTCTTGTGAACTAAGACATAGTCATCCTTGTTATAATAAGTTGCTTTTGTGCATTTACCATTTGTTATGAGAATTTCACAAGATTATTTCAATATAAATGAATAAGTTTGAAAATATGTCCCCTTTTACAAAGAAATGATATTTTTAACATTTATCGTATCTTTAGACTTATTAACTCACATTTTTTTATTACAAATTTAATATAAATTTTAGAGTATTCATTCTTGAATATATATGTTTCAAGTTTAAATATACATTGATCTATGATTATGTGTTTTTATTACTTGATTGTATGATAAATATGCTTTAAAATAATTTAGTTTATATAATAATTGCATTTTTTACTAATTACTTTAATCTATAATATTTTATATTATTTATTAATTAAGATGAAACTTACATGTGGTAATGACTTATAGTTTTTTTTATGAGAGATTGTGGGAGGTTGTAGATTCGAAAATATTTGATTCTGAGACTAGGTGGCGATAACGGTGAGTAATAGATAACGATCAAATATAACATGTTGATCAAATATTATTTTCATTTGTATTGTTGTTTGGAACCTACTTTAACGTATGGTGGGATGCCTACTAAACATGGAGTCTTGGAGACAAAGATAATAATTTGCATTACATTCAACCATCATTGGTTCATTTGATTAAAATTGTGATGAAAGATGATTCTATCCTATGTTATGAAAAATTTGATTTAATTGATTATTAGAAAATTGCATATATGGATATACAAAAGATTTTTTTTCATGTTCATACGTTAACAAAAACTCGCACGACATCATTCACCCATGAAAACATGATTGTATAATTTTTTTTGGAAAATATTGATGCATGGACAATCCACACAAATATTAGAGTTGTTTACTTGTGGATTAAATGCATTAGTATTTCCAAAGAATTGGTCGGAGTATCTTGAACTTAGAGCCATGTAAACAAAAAAAATTTGGATCGTCAATTTCTATTACATCTATTTGAACATCGATGAGCAGAGATAATTTTAAGAACATCCCCGAAATTTATATATATAATAAATGAGTAAATCTCCTTAATATATAGGAAATATTCAAGGCTATTTTATGAATAATATAATATGCATATATAATTTTTTGACTAATCTTTCATTCTATTATATAATCTTGTAAATATTGCCAAATCCTTTAATACATTATAAGATATTGTAAAATATTGGCGAATAATTCATTGAATTATAAGATATTGTAAAAACTTGGAAAATCTTTCATCAAATTATAAAACCTTGTAACACCTTGGTGAATATTTTTCTAGGAAAACCCAGCATTTGATTCTACACATTACTATGGTAGTGCAATATAAGAGCATATACCAAAGCTCGACTTTCTCGACTACTAGACCCTCAAATGAACAGATGAATGAATGAGGAGAGGAGGGATAAATATTTATACATTTCACAAGCAGTATTGGGTCACTCACAACTGGAGGTGTTGGTGAAACACAACTACACTAACTAGATTCATGACAAGTAGGGACTCCGCTTTTTATCTCGTCCCTTAATGATCCAACGGACATGTGAGGACCCAAATTTTGACATACCAACAAACTAATAGAATTGAACACTTTACAATGTGGAGTGATTATGACACCCACGAACCATTATTACAACATTGAATATTATCAAGAGCCACAACCTTAATATAGTGTATAAATTCCCAATTAGCGTATTTTCCAAATATCTCATTTTTAAGCTACCGTCTAAGAAAAAATAACCTTCTTATATGTTTATAGATACGAATGCCAAATTTTCCTTTCTTTTGTTGACAATCAAAATATGAATTATGTAATTTGATTTATAATTTTTAGAGTTAGTTAGAAAATTGCAATGGTCATTAAAAATAAGAATATACACTAACAAGAATCGAAAGCACATTAATGCATCATCACACATATAATTAGAACTACTCTGTTAAAGACTTCTTTTACTCAAATAAACTGAGGAGTTCTTTGTATCCATGTCCTTAAAATTTTTGAAATCATGCAAAATGTGGTCAAATTGTTTTAGCACCCTCATCAAATGCAAAAGGCTCGATATCAAATAGTGAAGTGAATCCCCTGTACATATTATATATACAATCATGATGGAAATGAAGTATCATGTTCCAACTAAATCATATATTGATTATACATAACTAGATCGATTTATGGATTATGATATCAATTACACATCAAAACAAATCACCCAAAAACATTTTACTTATGAATGACCCTTACAAAAAACAAAATATCATAAAACAAGTACTGAACCCAACAAATTTGGGTCACAAATAAAATTAACGAACTTGGAAATACGAATAAAAAAATCCAATAGTCACAAAATTCAGAATACAAAGAAAAGAATCTACATTAGAGGAAACTTGAATTTAAAATGGGCCTTCCAAAAATAATAAAAATTCCATGTCATCATGTATTAGCCAATCAAAATGCTTTAAAATTAAAAAAGGGAGCACCTCTTAAACAAATTTTTAATATAAATTAGGGGATAGGTATCATAAAAAAACTAGTTTTTTTGTTCGTATTTTCGACATATCTCCCTATGTTTTTACTCAAATTTTGATCGAGAGAGCTCGTTGGATGCGGAATTAAATTTCGCATCCAATGAGTACCCACTTGGCATACTTTTGACGGGCTCCGCTGCCCCAAAAACAAGAAATACCTGAAAAAACGTGATGATGATGTCATCATCACGTTTTTCAAGTATTTCTTGTTTTTGGGGCAGCGGAGCCCGTAAAAAGTATGCCATCATCACATTTTTTCAGGTATTTCTTGCTTTTGGGGCAGCGGAGCCCATCAAAAGTATGCCGAGTGGGTACTCATTGGATGCGGAATTTAATTCCGCATCCAACGAGTTCTCCCGATCGAAATTTGAGTAAAAACATAGGGAGATATGTCGAAAATACGAACAAAAAAGTAGTTTTTTCTTTTCTTCCTCCAAAATTAATAAATATTATTTTATTATTTTAACTATTATTTTATTAATTTTCCTTAGGAGGCCCATTTTGAGTTGAAATTTACTCTAATTTGAATACACTTTGGACAACTTTACAAGAAGACAACCAAAATAATGACCCTTCCACTATAGCCCCATCGTTATAATCAATGTGCATTCATTTATATTACAAACATCCCAAACATCAACAATAACAGACATAAAATATGAACACATACACTCTTATTAACGTCTTATATCCAATAATAACTGCATAGAAAGATCCTAATAAAAAACATTTTAAACAACTGGGTCACATTCAATTTGAATATATAAAAAACATGTGGCATCTCTCCATCAAGAGTAGCATCCACTAACAACATATAAATGTCAGTCAGTAATTTAAACATGACAAGGCATACAATAAATCATATCTTTTGAGCTATATAACACTTTCACATAACCAATACTCCTATGATAGAATAAAACCCTAATAACAACAGATGAGCCCTTAGAATAAAAAGTTCCCTAGAATTCAATAGGCGTAAAAAACCATCCATGATAAAAGGTAAATTTACAATATAATAATCTATTGTAAATGTGGATAAAAGCATAAAAATCATGATAAAAAGCATACAACATTAATTATTGGATAGAAAACATGATGAGATTTTGTATTCTCTGATCAATTGCATGTGTGACATTCCCCTTCAAGGCTTGAGCTTTCAACAATGGAGATGTTATGTGAATACTTAAATGCCGAGAAAACTAAGAATGAAAAGTGGAATCGCATCAACCGGAATCTTCACCCTGTAAGCGCAATCCGATGTGGGTGATCAATGAATCATTGTAACCTTTATATAGAACAAAATAACTTTTGATTTTCCCTCCAATACTCAAAATCAAGGGATCAAATAAGGTATTACATAAAATTGACTAAAAACATAGGTTAATTAAACCAGATGCCTGAATTACAAAGAAAATGGAGGGAGAAATAACCCTTGGGAGTCTCCATTACTGAAATTTGGGGGTGAAGAAGTGAGTTCACTATATTTTCTCTAGAAATTGGGGGAGAAAGATAGATTGGAAGGAGATTTTGCTATTCATTTTGGATTTATTTATTTTCTAATAAATATTGGGAGAATATATTTTAGCTGAAAAAACCATTTCCATATAATAAAATAATCCGCTAAAATTTTGTAATCCCCTTAATAAAGCCCATGGGATATATATAGCCCCTAAAATTATCCGTGTTGATGAGTTGTTATAATCATATATATTATGTATGACATATCTTCTATAACTTGAATAAAGAGTGTTTAAGTTTAAGTTTAAGGTTGATTAGAAACGTGTTGAAAATAGTCTTCAACAATTTTTTTGTAATGCAATGATACACATTACAATAAGTTGATAGCACCTTGGAAATGATGGAGTGCAATTTGACATTAACATTTCAAAAAATTATTATAGGACACATTAAGAAGTGTGACCCAACTTTACTTAGTGGGTAGTTATATTTATTATTCCAGTCTTTGAAATCCATCCCAAAGTACATGTTACAACCTATTATAGGACACGTCAAGAAGTGAAACCCAATTTTAACCCAATTTTAACCCAATTTTACTTATTGGGTAATTAATATCTAATATTCCACTCTTTGAAATTCATCCCAAATTACATGCCACAACCTAGAACTAGTAACAATGGAAGTACTTGCCATCGAAGTTGTAGAACCTATGATAGAAAAATAGATCATGATCAATTTTTTTTTGAAACCACGTGTTTGCAACAACATTCCACATGCAATCTGCTCAAGAATTTAAGTGGAACTTGTGGCATAGAAGATGAGTTCCATGTACTTTCCAAATATCCTCTCGGATGATAATATAGTGTTACACCCAAAATTTGTCTCTCTATGCTCAATCCCCTGAAGTAATTTGGCCAAACCATCTTTTGAGGAGCTTTTTTGCTCAACTCTAGGAGGTTAGACACACCCTTCCTCTTGACATAGAGAGTCAAACTCACCTGACACCTCTTGCTTGAAGAAAAAGTGCACCGACGCAACCTGCTCATGTACAAGGAGCGTCAACACTGTCAAAAAGGAAAAAATATAAGATTTCAAGAACGTTCAAGACAAAATTCCTCGTGGAGGCTTATCCCAACTACTTGGAATAGTTGGCATTCATACCCCTAGCCTAAATGGGTCATCCCTCACTTTCGTCCCAAAACAACTCAACCCCTTTGGACCCTCTTTCGCCTATATATACAAGCTTGTCCTCGTGGATGGAAGGAGGAAAGAGGACCAAGAGAGCACCTTTATGCTACTGAAATCATTACTGGTATAGGAGGCAAAGAGTGTGGTTGTGAGTGAGATTTGTAGGGTTTGTAGAGTGTGTGTGAAAGTGAGTCAAAGGCATTGTGAGAGCAAAGCTTCAACATCAAGGATTTGGTTTTAGTTTTCTTCTCTTATATTGTTAATAGAAACATGCTCCCCTTTCCCATGAATGATTTGTGTTAATATCGATTGTTCATTACCTTTCTCCTTGATCATTAGTATAGATTGTTGGATTATCTTGTTTCTTTCACTATTGTATCTTGTTCCTTGCATTTTTTTGTAGGTATAGCTGACCGTAGAAGAGTTACAAGGAAAGGATCACCTTCATTGATGAGGTAAGAAATCTTGACATTCAAGTACTTGAATAATATGGGGAGAGGATGCATCACTGTGGCTTTTTGTTCTAGATATGCCCCATGTAGACTAGGTAAACAATCTTTGTCCGCATTGATTGAGAATTTTTGGTAAGCAAACTAGTGACCATACCGGGGATAAACTAATCAGATCTATGAGTTTTTTTATTTTTCTTTTGATTACAAGATTCCATAGTTTTTTCTTTCACTCATTCGTGGATCTAAGGTGATAAATACATCTTATCTTCATCTTATTTTCATTCTCTGATTAGTACATAGACTTATAAAAATTCTAGTTTGATTTACAATTGATTATCTTAAAGGTTATTTACTTATTTTGGTTCTCTAGATCTGTCGACACACTTGGGTTTCTTTGACAGAGAGCCAGACTGTCCCTGACACCTTTTTCCTACTGTCAAGGAACGTTGCTGACATTTTCTTCCCAGAATCAAGGAGCACAATTGACGTTGTTCATAAAGAAGCAAAGTACATAACCAACAAGCATGCCCTGGTTCCAAATTGCAGAGTGCATCGACCAACATACGACGCCCAGGTTCCACCTTGCAAAGTGCATCAAGGTAGGCCATCTCCAACTCTAATGTTTTCTTTTTGAAATTTGTTTCTTTTGTTTGGGTTTTTTCAATCTTCTCCTCTACTCATTGACAGATTTGACAATGTGCTTAGCCTGAATATACTTTTTGAGGTCAAATCTTCAAAAAGTTGTTTTAGTAAAAGATCTGAAAATGAATGGTTTTGTGTGGAAATTTGGTCTTGGGTTTATGGTTTGAATGTTGATCTCTTAAAATCTCTTTCTAGATATGTAGAAAGGAAAAATGTTATGGTTTCTTACACTTTTGTAGTGTGATTTTTTTCTTTGCATTTATGTTTCCAAAATTACATAAAAAACAAAAGAAAAAGTTTGATTGTTTGCTTTTGATTAGAACTGTATTCTTTTTTGAATTTTAATTAAGAAAAGCATAAGAATTTAGGTATTAAGGAACGTTTTCCTTTTTATATTAGAGGTCTCGTAGGTTTAGCATTGAGAGGTTTTGCATGTCTGAAATTTCTTTGAAGCTTGAGGAATGAGTTGTTTGAATCTCATAATGTTTTCATTATCTCTTTGAAAGGAAGAATATCTCCCTTTCTATAGTTAGGATTCATCGAAAATAAAATTGTATTGCATTTAGATAATTTAATCTTGCAATTACTTCACACTCCACAAACATTTACTGACCATCAAGATAATATTGAACAGTAGCTTAGGTTAAAAATTCTTACTAATTTGAGTAATAGGTTAGAAGACATGTTTCAACATCTATAAACATAGGAGTTGTTATTATTTTCCTGTACTACATCTTGAGGATCGTTTGGTTCTTCCATGTACCAATCGGTATATCGAACGACTTTTCATGTACCCTTGAGTTATATCGAAAAGTTCTTCACATACTCGATAGTATATTGGAAGGCCCCTTTTGAACAGTTGTGCATTAGACAACACTAACACGGATTTGAGATTCCACATACCTCATCTATATTGGGAGACCCTTCTAGGAACCCTTACCAATGGAGAAAATCCTTTTGGTCGTCTTGTTGAAGCAATACACCGAGAACAACACTCCAGGAGTTACTACACATGTGTTGTCTAGGTAGTCGGGTATTTAGGAAAGGGTACAGTCCCAATCCTCCTTGTCATGTTTTATTGTTGGAACTTGCGGTATATTGTGAGTTGCGACAACTTGACACTCCCAGTGAGGATCCATATTTCTTAGCCCCTCTTATCACTTAAGTCTGTTTATGACCTTATCATGCATAGATTTGTTTGTATGTGATATTTTTGATTGGAATACCTTTAGAGTAAAATTGTTTATCCATCATTGTGAATGAACCACCTATGAGGATATCTCATGGATTGTAGGGTTTACCACATGAATTTCCTCCCACTGTAGAAGAAATACAAGGGGTGACCATGGATCAACCTGTCACAATTGATCCTTATATGGAAGGCGTTTGGGTCGTTGAATCAGGAGAAGAGTATTCTTCTTTTGAGAATCCATCTACATCTACCTTGATACTTACACAATTTCCTTATTCACATGATTCAACCTTTCACTTCTCTACAGAAGGCCATTATGGTGCATGAGATTGGGTTTTTTCCCAGCTATCAGATGACCCCGTGGCATCATAATTTGGTCCAACTACTCTGTTTTTGGAGACTTTCTTGGGATAAACAATTTTTGAACACTACACTACCAATTTATGTGATGCCACCCCTCTACAAGATTTGAGATTTATCTTGAATGATGAAATACTTGGGTCAATTCAGGAGACTCTCACTTGTTTGTGTAGAATGGGAGAGAACATAAGAAGAATGAATGTTTCTCATTTCCCTAGCCATTTAGATATAGCCACTCTCGAATACCATGCTCATGTTTGGTCTTATGATGATACCATATCCGGAATACCAATTCAAAGAGTGGTTTCTTATGATCTGGTCCATCCTTCTATCCCTACCCTACCAGCTCAAAATCTCTTGTCTATTCCTTATTCTCCTACAAATACTATGAAGGGGGGAAAACCCCCAAAACAAGTTGTTTCGACAACCACATAAACTAGTTTAAATATTGGGTAGATAATTTCTTTAGGGAAGCTGATAGACAATGTACCCTCCATGACCGCAAATGTGGTTAATCCTTCCTCCTCATTAGGATAACCATCATGGGTCCAAGCCATGTCTAATTAACCTACATGGGGGTACACTTACCCAGGAAATCAAACAACAATGGTTACTTATAATTATCAAACTATTTCCTTGGGAAATTTTTTTCCTGACGCCCCTTATCCTGTTAACTCTAATACCCCATGGGGGAAACCTAATTAGGAAAATGTCCCTACATGTGGAAGGCCATTTACAAACATGTTTGGTGGCCCATCCTGAGGCCCACCATATGGAAGTTTTCCATCCTAAGGCCCACCCAAAATTCCACCACCTGGAGGCCCACCATCCATAGGCCCACCCAGAGGTTCACCACTTAGAGGTCTACCATTCGGAGGCCCACCTGGAGGTCCACCATGTGGATTCCTACCATCTAGGAGCCCACTTGGAGGTCCACCACCCGGAGGCCCATTTCCTATAGGATCATTAGGTGGATCATTTGGAAACCAATCACAACTGAAACAAACTATTATAAGAGGATCATCGACATCCATTTATATATCCACTTACGTCCCTACTAGTAATCAGATGCCTTATCAATATTACCATTACCTACAACCTAATAAACAATTTCAATTTTTGGCTACACTTGATTTGCAAGATTTGTCATGATTGATCAACGACCCTATTCACCATGATCCTTCATGGTCATCTATTCTTGTAATGTTACCTTTAGATATATCGAAATTTGACGACAAACCTAGTGAGGACCCCAAAAACCACATAATGACGTATCATTTGTGGTGTTCGTCAAAATATCTAATGGATGGTTCCATTTGTTTGAGACTTTTTCAAAGGACTCTCACTAGTACCGCCATCAAGTGGTATATAGAATTTCCTCAACACTCTTTTTTGGAATTTAACACCCTAGCAAAGGCATTTTTTACACATTTTCAACTCCCAATTAGGTATCAAATGGGTACGGGTATTTTAACGTCATTTTGATAAACCACTTCCACCCACATATCTGACCATATACATGAGTGGAGACGATGACGTCGGTTGATTAAAGCTCCCATTCCCGACCAATTACTTGCTGATTGGTTCGCTAATTTTTTGCTTCCGCCCATTGCCAGGGATGTTTCCATAGGAGGTGATGTCACCAAAGAGAAATCCATCAGTCGAGCCCAATACCTAGACTTGGTTTATTCCCAGATAAACACTCTATATGATATGATCCCAAACTCTCCCCATCCTACTTCAGACCTTTCAAGACCATCGATGGAACCACCAGTCGATGGTATACTTGGTTATGTTCAGACATAGTCAGAAACTAAATCCTCGAAAAAGAAAAACCAATATGCTTCACCTGCTAGCCATACTATTGTAAATCCCAAGACCGCATGTGCTCTTGTTGTCTCTACCGAGGTAAATGTGATTCAATCCTCATAATATTTAGGAATGAAGAAGAAAAGAAGGAACGAATCCAAGAAATTTGAAAATCAACAGGAAAGCAATAAAACAAAAAACAAAGATGTTGAATCTAAGAATATGATAAAGGAAAAATTTCCTTGCCTTATATGTGGGGCTGACCACTTAACTAAAGAATGTCCCCGACGTGGATAGGTCAACAAATTTATGAAAAACACTTCCACCTTGGTAGTGTTAACTGATCCTTTCCCTACCCAACAACAATTGATTGAACATCAATCCTTGCATGGGGCTTCTTCGTATTCTATAGATGAGGTCAAAATGATGTCTAGTGAAACAATTAGTCTTACCACTAGACCCCAAAACGATGACCCTCCTCTAGAAAATAAAGATGATAACACTTCAACTGATAAATCTATGGCTTCCATCCCTCCTCTTACCAATAGTATTCACATTGAAAAACATGTTCTTGACACAGTCCTATAGCCACCCAAGAGTACAATTCAAAATTCAGTATTTAACCTTAGTGCACATGCCACTCAGTACTAAAATGTAGTATAAGATTTGGCTCAGGAACCGTGTTCTATGTCCACCCTCTAAGTACTCCAAACATGTCCTGCGCATATTAATAACCTATTGTTAGTTCTCAGAGCTATGGATCCTAAGAATAGTAATGTTATCTCCTTTAAACTAGATGATTTTAATTCAAGGCTCTCCCATCAATTAGATTTCCAGCTATCTACGAAAGTCATTAGGAAGAAAGTCCACCATACCGTATTGGACAAAGGTTCCTTGAATTTTGTCATGTCTTTGTCTTATTGGAGAGCTGTAAGCTCCCCTGAAATTAACTGTTCACCCACAACTTTGAAGGCCTTTGATGGTCATGGTTTTCAACCTTATGGATTATTATCCTCTCTCCTGGATGAACTACGGGGGAAATCAGTGTCCATCCATGTCGAGGTTTTTGATGCTCCATTAGACTACAATATCCTCTTAGGTAGGAATTGGTTCTACCCAATGTAGGCAGTAGATTCATCCATGTTTTGAGTGCTCCAATTCCAATTCCAAGGGAATATTGTTACTGTTGATCAACTAGATTTTTGTTCTCCAAACATGAGTTTTAATTCCACGAACAATGTCCCACTCCTAGCCTCTTCGACTCCACAGTATCAAAATGTAGGTTTAGGTCTTCTTAAATATTCCTCTCTTATGGGAGTCTTTCCATTATAAATCCCCCTTCCCCCTCGCAGGTCGTGTTTATGAACACGATCTCCTCGAGGTGTCATGAAACTTCAACTAAAGGGAAATCAGTTATTGATTCAACATCTTTTATTCATTTTGAAGAGACTTACTAGGATATCCAATCCATCAGTGAAATCACCACTAATGATCATCTTTTGGTGGCATTCGACCCTTACCACCTACCATATTGGTTAGATTTCTCCCCCCATATCTAGTTATCTTTTGTAATTTCTTCCATTATATGAATCCATCATGGAATTCTCCGCAAGGATAGAGCAAAATGACCATAATGAATACGCTTACTGTATGCTCTGGATTCGATGCACTTCCATCGCAGTGTCTAAATAGAGACTGATATTTCATCTCGAATCATACCAAGATTATTTGATTAGATAATTAAATCATTTCTTTCTCTTGAAATTCATTCAATTCTTACACACGTCNGTTATGTCACATACAAAACTTAATAGTATGCCACTTCTACGAATGGTTCGTAATGCTGTATCTCACCCCCGACCAGGGCCACCTATCATAACTTCTACTCGTTCCATACCCTGATCCATTAATGTACGAATAACATTTTCTGCTGCAGTCTATATTTAGATGAGATTCCTTGGAAAGACCATCATTATTGATCCTCTTTCCTTCCCCGTTACCAAGTGGTAGAAGATCATTTTTAAACATTGGTTTCATCTGATAGTGTAACTAGTCCAGGGTAATTTTTAGTGGCGAAATTTCACCAATTGGCTATTTTTTGGGTTTTTTTCAAAAAATAAATTCGCTATTTATTGTCTAATATCGCCTATATTACATAAAATATTTTTTTTTATCACAATATTCGCCAAAATTTACACATTTCAGTGCTAATTTTATATTGCATATTTAATATTCGCCTACCAATCTACAAACATGTTTTTTTTTTCAATCTATATTTAATACCGAAGTATAATATTAGAATCCTTAAGAAATACCCTGGTAACTACACCTCAGTCATCGGTACTCATTCACAATGTTGAGTCCAAGGTTAATCTGAGTAATATTACTAATACTGTTCCGATCGACGTATCGATAAAATCTGTAGTTGTAGAGAACATTAACTTGGGCCAAAATTGTTCTTCTTCAGAACTTGAGTATTATACTGCCCTTTTTAGAGAATTTAGAGACATTTTTTCTTGGAAATATGAAGAAATGTGAGGGATAGATCCTTCGATTGTTGTTCATGAGATCAGGACATACCCTGATTCCTAGCTGATTCATCAAAAGTTACATCAAGTACATCCACAGAAAGTAGCGACCATTAGAGAAGAAGTTGAAAAGATTCTTAAGGCTGGGTTCATTTACCCTATGCCCTTGACATAATGGGTTTCTAACATTATTCCCGTGACCAACAGATAGGAAATGATTAGTGGTTTTATCAATTTTGACACCTTAATAAGGCTTGTATTAAGGACAATTTCCCTAGTGCTTATATTG
The DNA here is from genome assembly GCA_001517045.1 of Pseudotsuga menziesii. NCBI lineage: Eukaryota > Viridiplantae > Streptophyta > Pinopsida > Pinales > Pinaceae > Pseudotsuga > Pseudotsuga menziesii. The sequence continues at coordinate 161,946 of LPNX010588257.1, forward strand.
ATGAAATCATCGATAACTGCGTCAAGAGCATCATTGCTTCATTTATGGATGGATTTTCTGGCTATAATTAGATAGAGATACTCCCTTTCGATCAACATAAGATGGCTTTGATTTTCCCATGGGGGACCTTTGCCTATATAAAGTTGTCTTTTGGCCTAAAAAATGATGGTGCTACCTTTCAACATGCCATGTCTTATGCTTTCCATGACATTAAGCATATCGTGGAACCGTACCTCGATGAATTACCTTCCAATTTGGAGCATCGAGAGAATCATGTTGACCATTATATGAGAGCCATTTTTCTTAGATGCCTCCATTACAACATTCATTTGAATCCATACAATTTTTTTTGTGTGTTGATACGAGAAGATTACTTGGATTCATCGTTTCCAAGGAGGGCATCCTTATAGACTTATTGAATTTTGAAGCCATATTGTACCTACCACCACCTACCAATATTAATGAACTTCAAAGTTTGCAAGGGAAGGAAAAATTTATGCATCGTCTTGTCTGTAACTACGCCGAGAAGACACACGGTTTCATGCCTTTGTTAAAAAATGACACACCCTTTTTTTGGGATGCCCTTACACAACGTGCATTTGACACTCTCAAAAACACTATCACACACGTACCTGTGTTGCAACCAACCGATTACACCAAGGATTACTCCTTGTATGTGGTTGTGTCGTTAACTACCATCAGCATGGTACTAGTTCAAACAGATGAACACGACCAAGAACATGTGATTTATTACCTATGTAGGAGTATCCTTGATTCGGAAACAAGTTATTCACATGTTGAGAAGTTGGCTTTGGCCACGGTCATCCTGGTCTAGAAATTTTGTCACTACATATTGCTCTGCAAAACTACTATGTATGCATATTATAACCCCGTGTATTACATCTTTACTTGCCAGGTGCTTAGGGGAAAATACTCTTACTGGATTTCCATTCTCTAAGAATTCAAGTTAGAATTTTCAAAATCTAGTTCAAAGAAGTCCCTTGTCTTCTTGGAAATTATGTGTGACCTTCCCCATATCACTTAGGATACGCAACCATTAGATGAATTACTCGATGAATCCCTGTTCCTCATTAGTACGCCTGACCCCTAGTATGGATACTTGATTTTATATCTATAGACTTAACGCTTTCAGCTGAATGCAACCCGAGATGAACATCATCGTATTCGTCATCACACCAAGTACTATCTTATCATCAATGATAGATTGTACTGTCATAGAATTGATGTAATTTAGCGGTGTTTCTTAACTCATGAAGAGACTGAAATAATTTTAAATGTCTGTCACCATAGATACTATGGAAGTCATCTTTCTGGGATGGTTACTGCTTAGAAAATTTTATGTGTTGGGTACTTTTTTCCCTTAATATTCAAAGATTGTAGGGAGGTTGTTAAAAAATTCCCACCCTTCCAGCTTTTTCAATCCAAAAAGCTTACCCACCCAACTCCTTTATATCTTATCATTGTTGTCGACCCTTTCGTGAAACAAGGCATTGATTTCATGCATTGTAATCCTACCTCAACCGGGGGGCATGATTACATCATTGTTGTCGTGGACTAATTTACAAAATTGGATGAGGCTATGACTACATATGCTGAAGATGGTAGAACCGCTGCCCTATTTCTATTAAATCACATAATCACTAGGTTTGGAGTCCTGCAAGCCATTTTGATTGATCATGGTTCACATTTTCAAAACCAGATGATTTTGGAACTAAGTTCCCACCAATGGAGAGGTTGAAGCCATCAACAAAGTGTTTAAAAATATGCTTCAAAGGATGGTAGGACAAGCTATGTCCAGTTGGTATTTACAATTGTTTTTTGCATTATGGTCTTATAGGACTACCGTTAAGAAATGTAGTGACTTCACACCATTTCAGTTGGTGTATGGGTGGGAGGCTACTCTCCTGATCGAATGTGATATTACTTCTCTAAAAATTTCCATAGAACTACTACCCAATACCACTTTATAGGAAAAAAAGTTCTTGTACTTGAACAAGATTGATGAGACTCGTCGATATTCCACCTTAGCAAATGAGGTACATAAACGATGAATTAAATCTCAGTACGAACGATCTATTTGGACTTTCCTTTTCAACGAAGGTGACTTGGTCCCATCATATGAATAGAAACATGATAAATTGGTAGGTGGAAAAATGGAATCCATGTGGCATGAGCCTTACATTGTTAATACCGTCTTAGAGAAAGGAGCTTATAAGCTGATAGACTATGATGGAATAGCATTGGGTGATCCCTGAAATGGTCTTTACCTCAATAAGTACTGTTCCTAGGTCATCTATCCTAGATATCTTATAGACATTGTTTATAGTGTGTATTGTGTGTAGTTTGAATTGTGATTTTGTTGTGAATGTAGAACGTGTCTTAGGTAAGACTTCTTATATAGTGTTGTGTTTAAATGAATAGATGTCTACTTACTCTGGCTTTGCAGATAGTGATAGCCGTTATACCTTGAACTCTACATTAGCGGCTTGGGTATTGTATTCCCTTACTCGTGATTTGGCAAGCTCAGGAGGAACTTGTTTGGGTCCTGCTAAGAACAATCTTGCAGAGTACCATGTAGTGATTGGGTTGTTAACTGAAGCTTTAACAAGTAATGTGAGTCAGATTAGGGTTTATTTAGATTCGAAGTTAGTTGTACATCAATTTAATTGGTTCTATACCATCCATAACCCCTTACTTATTCGTATTTTATGAAGGTTTCAACTTTTAGAGAGGTATTTTTAGTGTTTTTCCTACCATCACATCCCAAGACATTGAATGCAATGGTTGATTCATTGGAGAATTAGGTTTTGGATTGGTACTTAGCTCATCTTTGATGTTCATTTTTAATTTTGATCACATGTAAAAAGATAAAAAAAGGTAAACACATATAGGTAGCAATTCATGCATATAACACATCATATACACACACATGTCTATACAAGATTGTTTTTATATATAACTAATGCTGAGAAAAAAATTGAATCCATAAGCTTTCAGTGTACCCAAAATATGGAACCGTCGAGTTTCTAGTACATCGAGAGGTCAAAATATGAAGCTTCAAATATTTTTGTATATATACAACACAAAAATAGGAGTCACTCTGGACTAATCTTCGTGCTCACAATAACACATAATAGCATGAGCCATTAGGTAGAGTAGCCTCCCAAAAATACCCCGACAGTCTTGCACTATGGCACTGATAACGCCTGGGAAGGTCGTCAATAGAAATATTGAGAACCCCATTGGTCAGATTATGGAGGTTTTAATTGATTTATTGAAGCTCCTCCCGTGCCTCTACATTTCTGATGGATATATCTCTAACTATCTCGTGCCTCTCAATAGGCGAAGCTAGGGTTTGGATGAACCAATGTATGAAAATAGTATGGTATATCTTAGTATCACCAAAACAAAAAAATTAGATATAATATAAAACAAAAACATAATGAGATAGTATCTTTCTTATTTTGGTCGTTCCACTAGTCTTCCTCAAGAAATGGAAGATCAGGGTCACCCCTGAATTCAGTCCCTACATACACGTAGTCCTCTACCATCAACAGTTGGGCCTTGTAGCCTACGAAAGAAGAAGAAACCATAGGTCATGGTGGGCCCTCCACCACCCCCATGATAGGCCATGGTCTCGACCCACCTCAACATCCATGGATCCTCAAGCTCCAACCTATTGAGAGTAACATGAGGACATAACAGAGGCACCCTCTCTAGGAAGAATGATATTATTATCACCCCATAGACAAATTGTTTTATCTCACCTTGTCGACACTTCGTGAGTTGGTCTTTTAGGCTTACTAGTAGCCCCTCACTCCAGTTGAATATGGTTGGAGCCATGCACTCCAACACATACAAGATGTGCACCTGGGTATTCTAATGAGAAACTATATTTCCCGCTACCTTCTCTATGGTTGAAGGCTACAGTCCTCAATGGCCGATCTACTATATGTTTTATTAGAATATTTCCCCCCTGGGACCTTGTTTCGACTACACAATACTCATCAATGATCTCGACGACAGACATGTCCCCTCCTCTATGACCTATGAGTGATACTAGAATTCCTCTCCTAGATAGTCCAGTTAGAAAATAGATGTCCTCAACATCAATCGTCAGAAAGTGGGTCCAAGTTGGAATTGTTATTGATCCGGGTCCCACATCCATATCAGATGATCTAGCAGAACCCTGAAGTTCTCAAGGAGTCTACACTCGCTTACTACCCTCACATATCTTATGCCTAGAACCCTGAATTTCTCAAGGAGTCTACACTCGCTTACTACCCTCACATTTATTGGGTCATTTATCACTTGGGAATCATCTAGTTCATGCTCATGCTCCTTCCAAATTTCCATTCTTTGAGTCAAAAACCCGTGGGACATCCATAGGGTAACCATTACACTTCATTCATTAGGATAAAACTTGGATTTCATGCTAGATTTTTGTTTTTTGGAGAGTCATGGCTACTGACGCTCTTTACCTATGGGAATAGTACGATGAACCAACCTATGCTAAAGGACAAAGCGCCCCTAACGCTCTTGCCTCTTTCAAGGACTGCATTGACGCACCTCCCCAAAGGGAGGAGTGTGTCTCCCAGGGCGTGCCCTTCTCCTTGAAACAATTCTCCTCAACTGCAAAAAGCATGATAATAAGTGAAATTTCAACCATGAAAGGGAAGGGGGGATTGTAGCTCTTACCTACTTTTGATGGTTCATTGATTGATTTCCTATAGTCCCTAAAAAATTCGACACAAATTCCTCTCTCAAACACAATTTTCACCCTATTCCTATGGTAAGAACATAATAGTAATAAATTTTGACTATTTCACTATTTTTATATTGTTTTTTGGTTTTTTAATTATAAATCATTAGTGAAATATTCAAATATTGTGGGGTTTTTAGTATGTTTTTCCTACAGTTTTCATGGTGAAATTTTCCTAATGTTGTTTTTGAATATTTTGGGGCTTTATTGGGCGTTTTTTGCTGTAGTCGAGTTTATTTTTTATTTTTTCATGCTCTAGTTCAAGTTGAAAAAGTTTCGAGTGCATTTTATACCTTCATCGTGCTCGTTAAAAATTCAGTTAAAATGTATCGAGTGTGTGCTTACCACTTTTTCAGACTCGTTAAAATGGAATACGAAAAAGGAAACCCTTGTGGAGTCATCTTTAAAGGCTCCATAAACATGAAAATATCACTAAGTGAACTTGGTTCTTTCACGAATGTAAAAGTGTTTAAAAGATCATTTATCCAGTGAAAATTTAGCCCTTTTTCGAACTATTTAGATTCATTTACTAAAAAGGCATACTCTAGTTCATTACGACTATAAGATTTCTCCTAGGTAACCGTGTATAAGTTTTTAGACCTTATGGACTAAATTTAAGAAAAAGTCCATTATGAAGTCTTCTTAATCATTTCAGACTCTCTAAACATGAAACAATGATTGAGTTTACCTTCTTTGAACTCATAAAATTAAGCGTTGAAGGACCCATTTTGGGGAATGAACCCCTCCTTTCTCATGTTCATAAAACATATGAGAATGGACTCATCACTTGATGAGCTATATCGAGCGTTTGTTACCATTTTCAAGCTCATTAAAAAGAAAAGAGGTAGTCATCCATTGTGATGGGGAAATTAAGGGAACAAGGAATATCTTTCATTTGTATTAATGGCAGCTCCTAGTCACCTTTGAACATGGAACCTGTTTGCAATTTCATTCAAAAAGTTGGGAATTCATCTTGTCATTGAGTCGATCCACTTTCGTGAGTCATTTAAATCCTTTGAGTCAATTCAAAGAATGCATCATCCTATGTTTGCATTATGTCCGGTCTCTACCTTGTTTGTGTCGATGTTTCCAAGTCACTGGTCATGCCGTTCAATGTTCAAAGGGAGTCTTTACCATGGTCTACCTTTGCAGTTGCTTTACATTCCTCTGGGTCGGTCATATATGAGTCAGTCCTATTGTTGTTCCGTTATCATGATCACTTCAAAATTAGTTTTGCTCCAAGTTTCGTGTCGATGATGGGGTAAACATCATGGACCTCCTTCGATGAGTCTATTCCTGTCAACACCAACACATCATCCAAGATCACTCTTAGAAACCATTCAAGTACCTTAAATCATGCATGCCTTAATGGTAGGTTTCCTTGCTTTCGACAATAGGATTTCATCATTGGCCTCTGAATGGAATATTCTTCCTATTGTTCGACTCCAGATCATCTATTCACATTCAAAAAAATGTACCAAGGTAACATTGTGAATCATTGACATTAATGATGGCTTATCTTGCACTTGTTAATGGTAAACATCAAATGAATGGTAATCAAGTGGTTTATACCATGTTTGACATCATGACATTTAATCACATTGATAGAATCGTACTATTTGGGATTGGAATGAAGAGCCTGAGTGGTTAGGTATTCGCTTGAGTATCTACCTATCCTTAGGTTGTGATAGAGTATTTATTGAGTCATTACATAAATCCACATTGTATGTTTTGTGGGTATTCTCAGGTTTGAGTCAGGATGACATGGATCTATAGTGTATATTTCGTAGCTATGTACCGATTTGAGTCTTGTTGATAATGGATCTATAGTGTATATTAGTAGCCATGACATAGTCATTATACATGGATCTACAGTGTATTGGTCAGCAACCATGGTTTGCATCATATTGCGCGTGACTAATCCTATGTCAAGTCTTCATTCTCCTCTCTTTTTCCTCTGACCTCATACCATATCTAGCAAAGTATTTTCCCTGTCACATCCCTCTAGCTTCATACTTTGGGGGGAATTCTGTTACACCCTAATTTCGTCTCTATGCTCAATCCCTGAAGTAATTTAACCAAACCATCTTTTGAGGAGCCTTTTTTCTCAACTCTAGGAGGTCCGACATGCCCTGTCTCCTGACAAAGAGCGCCATACTAGATTGATGTCTCTTTCCTACTTGCATGGTGCATCGGTGAAGCTTGTTGCTTGAAGAAAAATATTTCCAACATAGCTTTCTCATGTAATCGGAGCATCAACACTGTCAAAAAGGAAAAAAAAAGAATCTTTCGAGAACCTTCTAGAAAAAAGTCCTCATGGAGGATTATCCCAATATCTTGGAATAGGTGGCATTGGTACCCCTAGCCTCTAGGAACAATCCCTAACCTTCCCCCAAAATATCTCAACCCCTTTGGGCCCTCTTTGTCCTGTATATACAATCTTACCCTCATAGATGGAAGAAGGTAAGAGGACCAAGAGAGCACCTTTATGCTGCTGAAATCATTGCTAGTATAGGAGGAAAAGAGTGTGGTTGCTAGTGATATTTGTATGATTTGTAGAGTGTGTGTGAAAGTGAGTCAAGGAATTGTGAGCAAAGATTCAACATCAAGGATTTGGTTGTAGTTTTCTTCTCTTATATTGTTAATACAAACATGTTCCCCTTTCCCATGAATGATTTGTGTTAATATCGATTGCTCATTACTTTTCTCCTTGATCATTAGTATATATTGTGGAATTATCTTGTTTCTTTCACTATTGTATCTTGTTCATTACATTGTTTTGCAAGTACAACTAATTGTAGGAGAGTTACAAAGAAATGATCACCTTCATTGATGAGGTAAGAAAGCTTGACATTCAAGTAGTTTAATAATCTAGGGAGAGGATGCATCACTATGGCTTTTTGTTTAAGATCTTCCCCATGTAGACTAGGGAAACAATATTTGTCCGCATTGATTGAGAATTTTGAGTAACAATAGCCAATATGATCCACAATAAAGAATCGGGAACTAGACCTTCCAAAAAAAGTTACAATTATTGTATCTTGGGTTAGTGCTTTGGTTTGAAAGTTTGACAATAATTAAAAAATTAGAAAGCAGTCTCGCCATACCTTTTTGAATCAATCATCCATACCTTATAGTCAATATTGTACCCAACAATGTGGTTTCATGATGTTTCAATGTTTAAATAGCAATCACCTTAGTGCAATCTATTCAGTTTCATGCAGCTTGGAATTGAGCAAAAATGCAATGCAATGCAATCAATTAAATGGTTATACAAGAGAGAGGGAGAGGAGGGCTTTGTCTATCTTGTTTGTCAAATGACTATTCCATAGAGATGGAGAGACTTTGGGCATCCTCAATGGAATATATGATCTATAAGTAGAGCAATATCCTCAAACACCTTGTTTAGATTGAATCCATTGCTAAGATTGAATCGTTCCTAGAAACAGAAACACCATGAATATAGGAATTGTAGAAACTGTGGAGGAAATATGTTTTTGGAGGAGGCTGGAGAAGAAGATCAATGACCAAATTTGTGTAATGAAATTATCCATTCCCAAATAATATTTACATTTCTAGAACGCATACTTTAGAACATCTATTTTTCCTAAGAAATTCCTACACAAGTCTTTTGAAAACTGAAATAGCATTTGACATATTTATCTTGTAGATAATTTCTTGGAAACTCACAACTTAGTATTTGCATTACCAAATTGATGTAGAAGAAGCAAATAGGTGAAGTGTACAACTCTTTGTAAATAAAAATAGTTGCAAACAACAATATGATTACTATGTATATCGAATATGTTTATAAACCATTTAAATATGTTTTTTATTCAAGCTCGATACTTTATACAGTATCAACTCCCAAGACCACAAAATAGCCGAGATAGAGTCTCCTTTCCTCAAATTATGAAGATTTTAGAATTGAATATGGTGGTTGTAAGACAATGATTTAGGTGGTGATGGTAATGAGATAAATAAGTGTTGGTTCATGTAAGGTATGGGGTTATGTTAGTACAGTAATGCAGTATTAATAGGTTTATGTATTTATTCACTCATCATTTTTCATAAAGTTTGATTCTTTTCATATATATCAATGTTTATGTATTTCTCATATATATATGATTACTTATGGAACTACTTATAAGAATATGCCCATATATTTAATATATCAAAATTATTATCTACAACTTCAAGTATTTATTAATGAGCTCAAATATCAAGACAAAAATGATACTCGGTCTTGAGAACGATGTTGCTACTTGGTTCAAAATATTATTAAAAATTTGTATACTGTTTAATGTATGTGTTAAAGGGTTAAAATATCAATATTAAATTATCCTCTCTCCTCAGAGCTCCACCACCACCCCAACCTTAAAGTCTACGGCTAATAGCATTTGAAAAACAATTATGCCTATTATTTAATAGAAAAAATCCAATCTATTACATAAAAGCTTGCTTAAAATGAAAATTTTTAAAAGTAAAAGGACATCTCACATGAGTTCAAAAATGAACTCATTACAATAGGTATACCTTTGCAAGCGACTAATAAAGGGTAATAAAGTGATATATAAGGAGATATATTCCCAAACTCTATGTTAATTGCTAAAAGTGCACTGTATCAAAGGAAATGTACATTGTAAGATATTACTTAAATTTTAAGTTTCAATTGTGCTTATTATTATATTTTAGTGAGATTTTTTCACTTTATGTTTTATTATTTTGTAAGTAGGGAATTATGTAATTGTTTGGGTTTTGAAAATTGTGAAAAATTATGCATGATTTTTCATTATATAGTTTTTTTGACAAAATTAAGTAGTTGTCCTAAGTTTTAACATCAATCTCTTAGTGTGGCGATTGCTTTTTCGTTTTGCTAACTTTGACACAATCCCTGATAAGACTACACACTCTGACACAATCCCTGACAAGCCTACACACTATGACAACCTTGACCAGCCTAGACCTGCACTCCTTGACGAACCTGCGTGCTAGATCTAACCGGTTGACATGTAATCTAGGTGCATGCATGCAACACTCCACCTGGAGTTGGAGCCTCCAAGTTATCACTCCAAAACATGAACAATTTAAAGCTTCCAGTAATTTGTGATTTCTTTCAAGTATCTCACGACAGGTTTCTGTTTCTTACTTGAATCTTCAAAATTCTCTATTCTCAGGGTAGGTTTGGGCTGAATGGAAGATTTGTATTGAAAATTCTTTATTCTCAAGGCAGGTTTGGGCTAAATGGATGATTGGTTTTGAATACCACAATGCTTCTCATGGGGCTGCCATTTATTCCTACGTATCTTGGATTGGGAGGAGTATACCAAAACATGTTGTAGGAGTTAATTACGCTTCTACAGGTGCAAGATTTTTTATTAACAACGGCTCTAATCTGGTTAACGCAATCCCTATTTTCCTAGAAAATTCCTATTCTTTTATATCTTATTGTTTGGTCTAGGCAATCCCTATTTTCGTAGAAAATTCCTATTCTTTTAAATCTTATTGTTTGGTCCAGGCTTAGCCATTAAAGTCTGACAATGGGTTCGTTAATTTAATTTGTAGGGAAACACATATCCCTGACGCAATAGATCGATCAAGCCTTAGATACGTTCCATACGATGCCCTTATTCATGCGTGAAAATGCTACAACGGATTTAATATCGAATTCTCTGATATACGTTTCCATTGGTAGAAACAACTACATTCATTTTTATTTGTAAAATGTCTCTAGAATTCAATCGATTGATTCTACCTGGAGATTCAACCAGCTACTCATCGAAACCATTAGTAAAAAGTTGCAGGTATATCCATATATATATGTTAGCCAAAACCGAGCTGACTAAACTTGAGTTTACCTCTCAGTTATTAAAAAATTAATTTTCATGCCAACATCTTTTTCTTTTTACTTGTCAGGTGAAACTTGTCCAACTCTCAACTAGACAAGGTTATTAACTTTGGTCGGCCTTTTAGACCTGACTAATTTACTTCAACAAGTTCTTACTTGTCAGTTCTACCGATAGTTACTTCGACCACTTGTCGATAACTTCACTTCGACCACTAGTTGGTTGACCTCTTCAACCACTAGTCGGTTACTTCACTTCGACCACTAGTCGTTTGAACTCTTCGACCACTAGTCAGTTTCACTCAACAAATTGTCGGTTTTACTCGACTTATTTACTTGGACTCACTTTCTCTGGTCTGGGTTTAGTCAGAGTTTACAAAGTATGTTTCTTAGTCTAAAAGACTTAAGAAATTACAAATATTTTTCACCTGTGAGTTAGATGAAGTAAAAAATGACACATTAACAATTCTAGAGAACTTATAAAAACATATACCCAAATATTTAGGAAGACTTGAGTCAACCACTTTGCCGTAAAACCTGGAACTTTCATGGAGTGAGAAATTTATGGGTTCTTGTTCTTTCACTCAAATGGTAAATGTAAACAACATTTACTCAAGTAACTCTGGAAATAATGTGCAGCTAAATAAACAGACATTCAACAATAAACTATTTCATATATATATATATATATATATATATATTATTCGGAAATAACAAAGGTAATGCAAACTTATCAACTCTCCGACTGATCCAAACTTGTTGGCTCATCGACTAATCCTTTTACAGAGATTCGACTCTTCAACAAAATCACATACACAGAAGCTTGAGCTTCGATACAATTCTTTCTTCACTCTTTGCTATTCTCTGAGCTCTCTCTTGCTCTCTATTTTGTCTAGTGACTAACTTGATTTACAATCGTCTTCTACTATTTAGAGGAAACCTAAAAATTGCTTCTAAGTGAATCGACTGAATCACCATTAAAGACTGTAATAACTATCTACCTAACAACTTAGCTTCAGAAATTAATTCGAATGGTTTACATTGCCGAATCTTGGACTCTTCCCTCTTGTCATACTGACCAACAAGATTTGGGCTAATATTGACTCTCACAGAGTCGGATGAGAGTCAGGTACGGATCTGCGAGTAATTAATATTTCTAACACTCCCCCTTAATTATGAGTAGATGGGGATTAAAAAAAAAAATTACAAAATGTTTCAGAGCTTAAACATGCTCTGTGCATGACAGAGTTCATTGTGCATAACTTGTCATTCCAAGATAACTACGTAGATATTGGAATGTGTCCTTTTCCAATGGTTTTGTAAAGATGTCTGCAAATTGATCTTTAGACCTGCAAAATTCCAAACACATTTCTTTGTTGTTCACCAACTCTCTTATGAAATGAAACCTTGTGTCGATGTGGTTGGTTCTCTTGTGGAACACATGATTCTTGGATAATGCAATGGCTGAATTGTTGTCACAGAAGATGGTTGTCGGTTCTTGATGGTTATGTGACAAGTCTTTTAACACTCTCCTCATCCATATAGCTTGACATGCAGCACTTGTCGCTGCAACATACTCTGCTTCTACTGAAGACAGAGTTACTTTGGGATGTTTCTTTGAAGCCCATGAAACAACACCTATACCAAAATGAAATGTGTACCCATATGCACTCTTTCTGTCATCTATGCTGCCTACATTGTCACTGTCAGTGTAACCAATGAGTTTAAAATTTTCTGAGGTTGAATACATAATGCCAATGTCATTTGTGCCACTTACATACCTCAGAATTATTTTACTTGCTTTCCAATGTGAGTCTTTTGGTGACTCCATGAACCTTGAGATCATAATTACTCTATACCTGATGTTTGGTCTTGTCGCTGTCAAATACATAAGGCTTCCAACAAGCCTTTTGAACAACGTAGGATCTACAGTTGATCCTTCATCGTCCTTGATCAATTTTAAACCTGTTATTACTGGTGTTGAGTCTGTCTTGAAATTAGACATGTTAAATCTTTTAAAACTTCACTTGCATACTTTGACTACGATATAAAAGTACCACTTTCTGATTGTTGAACTTCAATGCCCAGAAAGAACTTCATAAGCCCCAGATCAGTCATTTCAAATTCACTTTCCATGACTGCCTTAAAATCTGCTAGGCCAAAATCACCAGTAAATATTAAATCATCTACATAGAAGCAGAAAATTAACATCTTACCTTGCTCATTCACTTTGGTGTACAATGTCGGTTCACTTTCACTTCTGTGAAATCCATTTTCAGTGAGATAGGAATCAATCCGACTATACCAAGCTCTAGGAGCTTGCTTCAAACCATAGAGTTCTTTTTTCAGCCTGTACACTTTATGCTCTTGACCTAGAACTTCATATCCTTGTGGTTGTTCCAAATATACTTCCTCTTCTAGATAGCCATTTAAGAATGCCGACTTGACATCCATTTGATAAAAAAGGCCATTTGTTTTGTGCAGCAATGGCCAAAACTGTTTTGACTGTATCCATGTGTGCAACAGGTGCAAACATTTCATTGAAGTCTATGACGGGTTGCTATGTGAACCCTCTTGCTACCATTCTTGATTTGTGCTTTTGCACATTCCCATCGGCATATTTCTTTGTCTTGTAAATCCATTTGACACTGATTACATCTTTGTCTTTTGGTACATCAACCAGTTCCCATGTTTGGTTCTTCTCAATGCATTCTATTTCTTCATCCATTGCTTGTGCCCATACTTCTTCTTCAACATCTTATTCAAATGTTAGTGGGTCATATATAGGAGAAAATAATGCAAAGAGAGAGAATGAATTTGGTGTACCAGCTTCATATATCTCACGCAGACTTCTTGTCTTCATCGGTTCTGTCGATGTCGACCTTGAGGAAATGCTTGATGGAGTTTGCTATCCTCTTGGTGTGCTTGTCAGTGTAGCTTGAGCTTCCACTTGTGTCAATGGTCCTTGTGCTGAACCATGTCATGGTGTCATGGGAGTCGAAGGTACTGCAACTGTTTGACTTACATGTGGTGTTTGAACCACTTCCTCTTCCATATCATCATTGTCGGCATTCAACACAATCTTGACATTTGTGTCTATAGTTCCATCCCATGATTCATTCTCGACTGATTATCACTTTCCTTGTGACAGGATCATACAACTTGTATGCTTTTGTGTCTTCAGAATAACCGACAAAAATACATTTCTATCCCTTCTTGTCTAATTTCTTTCTCAGCTCATCTGGAACATGAGCACATGCAACACAACCAAAAGAATTTAAGTGAGAAACACTATGATTCATACCTGTCCATGCTTCTTGGGGAACTTTTTTCTTCACACTCTTTGTCAGACACTGGTTCATAATGTATACAGGAGTTGCGACTGCTTCACCCCAATATTCATTTGGCAAATTCTTGGCTGCCAACATGTTGCACGCCATCTCCTGATGGTTCTGTTCTTTCTTTTGGAAATACTGTTATGCTAAGGTGTATACCGTGCAGTGAATTGTTTTTGTATGCCATGGGTCTTGCAAAAATTTAGAAATTCATTTGAAACATATTCACCTCCTCTGTCGGTACTTAAGATCTTGATGCGGTGTCCACTCTGGTTCTCCACGAGTGCCTTAAACTGCTCAAAATAACTAAATGCATCAGATTTATGTTTCAGAAAATATACCCATGTTTTTCTTGATTAGTCATCAATAAAAGTTAGAAAATAATTGCATCCACCAATGGATGATGTCTGCATAGGACCAAAAATATCAGAGTGCACAATTTCAAGTGGTGTGCATTCTCTATATGACTTTCTGACTGGAAAAGTATCTGTATGTTGCTTGCCAAAAATGCATCCTTCACAAACCCTTTCTAGTCTGTCGATCAATGGTGATCCCTTCACCATATTCTTTGTGTGCAATAGCTTCAGCCCACCAAAATTAAGATGCCCAAATATGAAATGCCACAACCAACATTCATCCTGAACTTCTGCTTGAAATGAAACTTGCAAATTAACATTGCCATTTTCTTTCTTATCGAGGGACTTGACTGTTTATTTACTTTCTTCCTTGAATGAAGCTCTTGTATTTGTCTTCCCTCTCATGTCAGGAACTATCCTCAATGGAAACAAGCGATTGCTTTCCATTGGCACTTTTACTATTAGTTGGTCGCTTGGACGCTATTAATCTGTCACAGTAATCTAGGGACTAAACATAGTCTCATAAGAGATTAATAACAATAAGGCATGAAAATGGTGTAATTGTGCTACAAAATGAGTAGTCACTCTGTGTATTCACATAAAGAATGAGTAATACAATACAATGATCATGCTTCAAGCATGAATGACAAAGCAATTCGAATTCCCAATGAGGTCATTCGAATTGAATGAGTGAGTCTAGCTTAACTAAATGTAAGCCACAGTCAACACTCAAGTTAACCACTGATCAAAACCCTAGTTGACTCAACTGAGCCCTAATTGAAGTTGGAGTGTAATAAATGACTGAGTCTAACTGAAAGTAGCTCAGACACATGTCACTGCAAGATAGCCAATAAATGGTAGCACATCAATGACTCCAATGAACCCCGATGAGGTTAACTGAAGTGGAACTGACCATTAGAAGTGGTTGGAGGCGCCCCTGTTGACTCCAGTTCATTAAATAATCAATAAATAATCAATTTAATGAAGGAAGGAACCTTCACTGCTCTATTTAACTGATTGTAACCATCAGTTAGCAATATGGGGCATTAATGACACTCAGATCACCCTCGGAGTGCTCCAGTTAGCCTCCCCGAATGTAGGAGAAGGCTAAGTTAGCCTCCTTGACTAAAGGTAGGCATGGGCGTGATCTTGCTGATATCATCTAGTGCTCGTATAATGTCAATTAAGTCATTAAAACTTAGGATAGTGGTTTAACTAGGACAAATTGACCAAAATGAGTGTGTATGTTGGTAAATGTCTCCAACACCCCCCCTTAAGCTATACTCTGGAGGAGTAGAAAAAATAAAATGCATAAAAATTCTAGGGCCCCAGCAACTAAGGCCATAAGTCACCCTGTACAATACTGAAAATCAAACAATGCTAAAAAACAAAGTGAGGAAAAGAGGGAAAACCCAGTGGGAAAATCCCCCCCTTAAGCTGAACACTGAAAGTAGTCTGATCACCTTGATGGACTCACCCCCAATAGTGAACGGAGGTAAGTAAAATTCTTTTCTAAAAATCTATTGGTGAAGATGTCTACAATTTGCTCATCAGTAAGGCAGTATTGCAGAATGATGGTCCTGTCATGCACTAGCTCTCTGATATAGTGCAAGTGTATCTCTACATGCTTGGTCCTCTGCATGGTAACTGGATTTGTGGATATCTTAATAGCACTTTGATTGTCATAAAATAGGACAGTAGACAAAGTACTACCAATATCAAACTTCGAAAGAATGCCTTGCAACCAAACTGCTTGGATGCAAGCATTCACCGCTCCTCGATACTTGGCCTCTGCTGAAGATAAAGCTATGGCAGCCTGCTTTTTGCTAGACCAGCAAATGGGGCCACCACCAAACATGAATATATTTCCAAAATTATACTTCCGATCAATAGAATCACCCACCCAATCAGAATTTGTGTATCCAACCAACTCTAGCTCGGAGTCTGCAGCATAGTGAATGCCGTAGGTCCTGGTTCCCTGAATATACTAGAGGATCCTCTTGGATACCTTCCAATGAATATCATGGGGATGATTCATGTATCTTGATACAACATTCATGCCATAATAGATATCAGGATGAGAATGTGTCAAGTACAACAAGCTACCAATCAACTGTCGATAAATAGTCCAGTCCATGGGAGGTGTGCTTTTTCCTTCTTCAAGGCTGATCCCTGAAAGGAAAGGGAATGGTGCAGGCCTACATTCAGCCATTTTAAACTTGACTAATAGGTATGATATGTATTTTTACTGAGTGATCATTATCCCATCATAATTTTTCTCAATTTCGAGCCCCAAAATAGTTTTAAGAGCCCCAAATCGCTCATTTCAAATGCATTGTGGAGAGCAGTTTTGATGGCTGAAATAGAAGCAATTGTGCTACCTGTGATCAATAATTCATCAAAATGTAAAACAATAATAATCAAATGACCATAATACTACTGTATGTACACATTTGGATATGATCTATACCTTTGGAAGTTTTGAAAGAGAAGGAAAGCATCAATCTTGGAATACCACTCTTTTGGGGCCTGTTTTAACCCGTATAGTGACTTCTTTAGCTTGCAAACCAAAGATGGATCAGAGATGTAGCCCTCAGTATGCTTCATGTATATCTCCTTATGAATATCTCCATGCAGAAAGGATGACTTAACATCCATATGATGCACTTCCTAGTGCTTAGATGCTGAAATTGCCAGAACTAGGCGGATGGAGTTCATTTTTGCAACCAGTGCAAAAGTTTCATGGTAGTACACACCTTGGATCTGAGAGAAAAATTTTCTAACCAGACTTGCCTTATATTTGCAAGTGCTACCATCAGCAGCAAACCTTGGTCTGAAACACCCACTTGCATTGAACCAATTTCCTTCCTAGAGGAAGAGAAACTAGCTCCCAAGTAGTGTTTTTCTGAAGAGAATTCATCTCTTCATCCATGGCAACTGGCCATTTCGGATCCTCCCGAGCATGGTAGTAGGATTTCGGGTCTGAACTAATCATCAAATAACAATTTTTGAACAGAAAATTATCAGGACAAGAGAGCGCAATACCTACTCTTTGGAAATCAGGACCGGGTTCTCCTTGGATCATCCGAATTTCCAATGTTATCTCCTGTGGAGGAGAGTGTCTATCGGGCCCATGTGGGAAGATGACTTTGTACTTCAGGTTCTGATTCAGAATCTGATGTTTGATGTACGCTGATATTAGAAATCAAAGGATCCAAATTAGGGTCATCACCCCCAATTTCATCATCCAAATATTCAGTAGAATAGGAAGGAAATTCAGTAGTTTTCTCCTTCACTAGTTCCACCTCTTGAAGAGGCTCATCGAACTTGACACTCCTTTCGATGATGATCTATTTTGTTTTGATATCTAATAGCTTGAAACCTTTTGATTCATTAGGATACCCAATAAACAAACATTCTATGATTTGTGGTTGCAAAGCCCTTCTTTTATCAAGTGAAATTCGGGCCCATGCAGTGGACCCAAACACCCACAGGTTCGACACATCTGGCTTGTGTCCAAAGTATGATTCGAAAGGGGTATTCCCTTTCATGGATGAGTGTGGCACTCTTTTCTAAATGTATGCTGCAGCATGCATGGCTTCAACCCACAAATTTGCAGCCAACTTCTTTGATTCCAACATACAGGTGGTCATCTCCTTGGGAGACCGATTCTTCCTTTTCGCTACATTGTTCTGTTGGGGAGTGTAGGGGATTGAATGTTGGACCTGAATACCACTTTGGGAGCATATGTTCATTAAATCATTACTGACATACTCCCTTCCATTATCATATCTCAAGATCTTGATCTTAATCCTAGAGGCATTCTCGATCAAGGCCTTCAGTTCAGTGAATTTTTCACATACTTTAGACATTGGAGGAAATTTCAACTCAAAATGGGCCTCCTAAAATGAACTAATAAAACAATAGTTAAAATAATAGAATAATATTTATTAATTTTGGAGCAAGAAAAGAAAAAAACTACTTTTTGTTTGTATTTTTGACATATCTCCCTGTGTTTTTACTCAAATTTTGATCGGGAGAGCTCGTTGGATGCGAAATTAAATTCCACATCCAACGAGTACCCACTCGGCATACTTTTGATGGACCCCGCTACCCCAAAAACAAGAAATACCTGAAAAAATGGAATGATGATGTCATCATTCCATTTTTTCAGGTATTTCTTGTTTTTGGGGTAGCGGGGTCCGTCAAAAGTATGCCAAGTGGGTTCTCGTTCGAAATTTGAGTAAAAACACAGGGAGATATGTCAAAAATACAAACAAGAAAAGTAGTTTTTTTATGATACCTATCCCCAAATTTATATTAAAAAAGTGTTTAAGACCTATACGGTATTTCAAATTTAAAGCAATTTCATTGGCTAACACATGATGACATGGAATTTGAATAAAATTTAAAAGGCCCATTTTGAGTTGAAATTTCCTCTAATGCATCTTTTTGAGAAAGAAAACCATGTGTACCTTGAAAAATCATCAATAAAAGTCAAAATATACCTTGATTGATTCATGTATGTGACAGGTATTGGATCGCTGATATCAAAATGTATCATCCCCAAGATGCATGTATCTCGGTTTGCCTTCCCCCGAACGAACATGTGTTAAGGGTGTTTTCCAACTACACAACGCTTGCAAATTCCAGTGGTTTCCTTGATGACCAGGAGGCCTTCAACCATGGATTTTTTCTATAATTGCTGCAAATATTTGAAATTGAGATGGCCAAACCTCTCATGCCACAACCTACTAACTTCATTTCCATGAGTTAGTAGTGCGGTGGGATTTGCATCCACCACAATGTGGGAAAACTCATAGGATTTTGCATGATGGTTTGCAAGGCCTTTAGCAACAATTTTTCCTGATGCAAGTTCCATTATCTCAACATCATTCAGGTTGAAAGATACTCTCTTAGGCACTCATGTATGTGTCATCTGATAGACACTAAGGAGATTTGATGCCAGAGACGGTACATACAAAACATTTGAAAAATAGCCATTCTCAAGATCAACTGTACCTTGTCCTTCTAAAATGATGGTGGAGTAATCTCCCATGTGAATGGGGATGGATTTTATGGTCTCCAAGGATGAGAAGGAGTCTCTTTCAGCCATCATGTGGTTTGAAGATCTAGAATCAATCAAGAGTGCTTTGGACTTCGAAGTGCTTTCCATGAGGGCATGACCTCTTTCATGCTGTGGTTCCTGATCTTCCTGATCTCTCCTCTGAAAGCTTTCTGGAAGATTGATGTGATTTCTCTTAAGGAGAGAGGTAGATTCATCAAGATTCTTCTTCATGCAGGCATGTTCAGGGTGGAATCCCTTCCCACAGTATGAACACTTGACTTTTTCCTTTCCATGATGCCCTTTTCCTTTGTTCTTCTTTGAGCCGGAAGACTCATCATGCTGCTAGTTTTAAAACTTAGGCTTAGGAGCTTCAAATTTAGTTTTTGAGTTCTTCTGTTTCTTTCCTTTACCCTTTAGATATTCGGGCCTCGAGACATGGAGGGCTTGATCACGGGAGGATATGATGATCCCCATCTGAACAAGCTTATCATGTTCACTTGTTAGGGACTCACTGAAGGCATTGAGTGTAGGAATCTTTGATCCAGGGTTTGTGAGCTTCCCTGCATGGAATGTAGAGACAAAAATTGAATAATCAGCTCGAATTTTGGAGAGTATGGTGAGGATGAGCTGATCATCCTCCTTCTCCACTTTGCATTGCTTCAACAGTAAGCCCATGTGCTTGAACTTTGTGAAAAAGTCATTCAAGGTCTCGAAATTGGAAGGCTAGAGAGACATCAATTCATTTTCGAGCTGGTAAACTCTCAAAGCATCCTATTTTCCATACAAGGTTTCCAATTTGTCCCAAATTTCCTTTGGATTCTTCAATCCTGAAAGATGGAAAAGAAGATCCCGTGAAACAAAGAGGCACAAGAATCCGAATGCTTCATCCTTCTTGTTCAAGAATCTAGTTTTGTCTGTCACAGAAGCAGGCTCTTCTTCAGTGTCCATAGTGACCCTATAGAGTCCTCTGGCATGTAGCTGGATCTCCATATCTCCTTTCCATGAGTGGAAATTGAACGGAGTCAAAATATCTACGAAAGAAGCCATCTGAATTTGTTGGAGCGAATGCTTTCACTTGTTAAAAACCTGAAAATCACAACAAAAAGGGAAATGTAAGGTCGGACAACCTACACATTTTAGGCTTTCATCACACCTAGCATAGTCAATCAAGCAAGCTTGATCAACAAGTTCCTTACTTGGGGTATTAAGTGGTAAGCCTTGGCTTCTGGTGCAGTGCTGGATTTTTGATCTATTGCTTAATTTTCATGCAAGATCTGTCAAAAACCTTGTTTTTGAGAGATCTGAGATTCATCCCACCATGAGCTCTGATACCATATTAATCTGTCATAGTAATCTAGGGACTAAACACAGTCTCATAAGAGATTAATAACAATAAGGCATGAAAATGGTGTAATTGTGCTACAAAATGAGTAGCCGCTCTGTGTATTCACATAAAGAATGAGTAATACAATACAATGATCATGCTACAAGAATGAATGAAAAAGAAATTTGAATTCCCAAGGAGGTCATTTGAATTGAATGAGTGAGTCTAGCTTAACTGAATGTAAGCCATAGTCAACATTCAAGTTAACCACTTATCAAAACCCTAATTGACTCAGCTGAGCCCTAACTGAAGTTGGAGTGCAATAAATGACTGAGTCTAATTTAAAGTAGCTTAGACACATGTCACTGCAAGCTAACCAACAAGTGGTAGTGCATCAATGACTCCAATGAACCCCAATGAGGTTAACTGAAGTGTAATTGACCATCAGAAGTGGTTGGAGGCGCCCCTGTTGACTCCATTTCATTAAATAATCAATAAATAATCAATTTAATGAAGGAAGTCACCTTCATTGCTCTGTTTAACTAGTTGTAACCATCAGTTAGCAATATAGGGCATTAATGGCACTCAGATCACCCTCAGAGTGCTCCAGTTAGCCTCCCTGAATGTAGGAGAAGGCTAAGTTAGCCTCCTTGACTGAAGGTAGGCATGGGTGTGATCTTGTTGATGTCATCTAGTGCTCGTCTGATGCCAATTAAGTCATTAAAACTTAGGATAGTGGTTTAACGAGGCCAAATTGACCAAAATGAGTGTGTATGGTGGTAAATGTCTCCAATAGACGCTTGTCTCTAATCACATAGTGATCATCTTCTATGTAGACTAGGTAGCCTTTTTGTATCAGTTTTCCAATGCTTAAAAAATTATGTTTCAAACCTTCGACATGATAGACATCAGGGATATACTTACTCTCCCCTTGTCTGGTTAGAAAATCGACAGTTGCTTTTCCTAAAACAGTAACTTGGACATTGTTTCCAAGTGTAACATCAGTTTGAACTAAATTATATAGATTGGAAAAAAAAATTAAATGACCAGTCATATGATTGTTGCATCCTAAATCTAAGTACCATATGTCATGTGGACTTTCTTGAACATCATTGCATTCAATTGTAGATGTCGATTTCATTAACATTGCATTTGTCGGAGTGCTGGTGGTGGTCGACTGATTTGGGATTTGTCTTCCTTGGTCATATTGTTTCTTCTTGCATTCATATGCATAATGACCAAATTTCTTACAATAATGACATTGAATTTTGGATTTATCAAACCTCTGGCCACTTGGATGACTTGGGTTCTTATTATCTCCTCTACCATTGACATTTGCAGGACTTTTACCTCGTCCTCCTCTAGAGGAAGTTCTTCCTCTACCTCTAGAGTTGTTCCCCCCCTGCCTCTACCACAGCTTATGGATGATTGTGCTGCAAATGCTCCTTCCAATGATGTATGTGTTCTGCTGAGTCTGTGTTCATGATTGATGAGTGAAGGTTGCAACTCATCAATGGTAAATGTCGACATGTATGTGTGTTCTTCCAAGGTCACAACCAAGTTTTCAAATATTAGGGGAAGACTTTTGAGAATTTTTTCAACCACCCTTTGGTATTCTATGGATTCTCCGGTGTAGAATGAGTCTACAGTCTCTGAATCCTTCATGGACAGAGATTCAAAATCTCTTCTGAGAATCTGCAGCTTGGATGTCCTTACCTTATCCAAACCTTGATAGGAGGTCTCTAATGTATCCCATGCCTTCTTAGCATTAATTTTTGCTGCTACTCTTGGGAGTATGCTTTCATGTATAGCTTGATGTATGTAAAACAAAGCTTTTCCATCTTTCTTCCTCTGTTCCCTTAAGACATCTTCCTTAGCTTGTGTGAGATTGTTATATGATGTCATGTCTGTTGGTTTTGCATAACCATGCTGAACTATCTCCCATACATATTGACCTCTGAACAAAGTCTTCATAGTTAGAGACCAATATTCATAATTCTTTCCTGTAAAAATTGGAGTTTGTAATGAACCAGAAGTGGAAGCCATTTTAATTTTTAATTAACTTTCCTTAGAAAATTAATTTTCCACTTTTTAAGACAAGATTTCTTTCCTAAACCTTGCTCTTACCAGTTAGCCAAAACCGAGCTAACTAAACTTGAGTTTACCGCTCAGTTATTAAAAATTTAATTTTCATGTTGACCTCTTTTTCTTTTTACTTGTCGAGTGAAACTTGTCTAACTCCCGACTAGACAAGTTTATTAACTTTGGTCGGCCTTTTAGACCCGATTAATTTACTTCGACAATTTCTTACTTGTCGGTTCTACGATAGTTACTTGGACCACTTATCGGTAACTTCACTTCGACCACTAGTCAATTGACCTATGACAACAATCTCTGCAGCGGGTGGATTTTTTGTATAATGACAACAATCTCTGCGGTGGATGGATTATGTATATTTTAAACTTTAGTGTTTAACTCAATAGTTTGATCTTGTTAATGCCATAAAAGTTACTGTTTTGTCCGTAAACAGATTATTTTTTCTAGACAACTCCAAAGGGTTTTGTTGTTCAATATAGGTGACACTATCATCTGGCTAGACATTAACTAATGAGTTGGATGATCAGTTGGATGAATGTTCCTTTATCCTTTCTTTGCTATGTTGTATGCAAAATATCTTGGGTCATTATGTATTCAAATTCAATAGTCAAATCATATGATTCCTTTTCTATTAGCTCTTTTGAGAGGAGAGTATTTTTTACCAATATCTAGAGTGAATTTGACATCAATGGAATATTATTCAACAATTCCTTTATTTCAATGAGGTTTTTGTTTGTGGTACATTTTACCTTTTATGAAATATTTTGTTCTTGCAGTGGCTGCATAAAACCAAACAGAAGGCTCTTGTTGAAGTAGTGGAAAACATGAAAGCAGGTTTGTTTCTATTCAAAACTTTTCCCACCCATAAATGTAGGCCCTTCCATAACCACCACAATCCCATGTAGCATTAATGCAACCTTGGAAGAAATCAAAACAAAATGTATCTAAACACATTTGCTGTCACATCTTCAATGGTGTGGCATATTCAAACAGGGACAAAATGGTGCAAAATATGAAGGAAGACCACACTCCTTTGCTATATGAGAGCTCTCAAAAATGGTGCAGAATATGAAGGAATACCACGCTGCTCTGCTATCCTAAAGCTCTCACCAACTTCTGTAGTTGGAACACTTGTGATTAGAGATGACACTTGTGATTGAGAGAATGAATAGAAATATGAACCACATGCACATAGTGCACATGGCCACTGTGCTTCTTTACCTTTATTTTTATTTTTACATTATTGTGACTCATTCATTGTGAACACCAAGGTCTCTTTGAGATGGTGTAGTGGATTACGTGGACAATGCAGAGACATTAGATTTACCAAGATAGGCCTTTCAAGACGGTTAATAAGCATAAATTCTGAATTAGGTCTCAATTTTTTTTATTGGTGCTTTTCTTAATTAGATCTCAATTTTTTTTATTGGTGATTTTATTTATTTATTTATTGGTAGGCAATAATTGTACAAAAGAACGAAATTTTTAGCTACTCACATGTATTAGTTTTCTTATTTGGTCAAATGATTTTAAAGATAGTAGGAAAATTACAATCTTGAAGTAACCTTTGAATTGAGTATTTTAAGGCAAATTACAATCTCAAAGTAACCTTTGAATTGAGTTTTTCAATGCTAACTATCTTTTGCAAAATTTAAAAGAAAAGGATAATATAAATGCATAATTAATTATGCATTCAACAAATTCACTATAATGAATTATTTTTTAATCACGCTCTATTTTGAGTGTGGATCCTTTATTAAATTTAGTAGTTCAATTTATGCCTATGAATAATGCTTCATTTGATTAATAACAAAATTCTAGTCACTAGATCCTCTTAACACAAAGTATTATCATGGTTATGAAATTAGTAAAGAGTAACATTGTCTTTATTAATGAATTGATCCCTACTCATAGTCAACTAGTGTTTATTTTCTAAAAAAAAAATTTGTTTCAATATTTCTATTATCAGGCAATTACATAATCGCTTATACTGTCACAAGAACTAGACTATTCCATTCATATAAATTAATTAACCATGGCAAGATCTCCATAAACCCTTTCCAAATAGTAGATAATAGTTTAAATATATTTAATAAAAATCATTTGAAAATTGCACCAAAGGTTTTAGCCTATACGCTCCTCATATAACAATGTAAACTTTACCAAATAATCAATTAAGCTAGAGAATAAGGGAAACTATAAACTATGCGTTCTCCGTATATAAGTCAAAGTCTTGGATGAAATATATTTCTTGTGAAATTGAGTTTGATTATATGAATATATTTAAAAGTTATAATCTATTTTTTCCAATGTGTGGTATATGATTTATTTTGAAAGATCATCAAGTTAATATACAAATGCAAGTAAACAAATTAGAGGATGAACTAGTAGAACATCTATCAAACAAGAAAGTATCAGAGAACAATTTAGCTAATAAAAAAAGAAATATGCACATAGAAAGAATGTCTTTGGTAATGAATTATTACAAAAATATGAGGAAATTTCTCGTCTAATAAATTATAGTAAAAAATACTTGCATAATTAAAGAAGTAGAAATATATGAAACAGTGCATTCATAAATTAGAATGGGAGGTTCAAGATAACGAGGAGAAATTATACAAAAATTATGAAGAATTTAATACATAAATACATAAATAGAATTTTATGAATGTAATGAACATCAATATATAAATAGACAACAGCAACAAGATGAACAACAACAATACATCCTAATTAATGGATTTCGCCTAACCAAGGAAAACATCCTACCAACTATCATCGACCATTCAATGCGTATAAGTATGTTGTCAAAGAGATTCATAACCATATCATTCATTCATATTTTATTCATTTATTTATTTTTCATATGTGATTTTTTTCTGATGTCCTTGTTAGCACCATTTTTCGTTAGCACTTGGATGGGGCAGGCCTAAGGAGAAATAAGGTATGGTAAAGAAAATTTTGATGATATGACCAACGATGTTCTTATAAGGTTTGTAAAGGATGTTGTAAGGAGATGAATTAGAAATAGGTTTAAGCTTTGGAAATAGGTTTAAAATGAAAAATGCACACTTGTGGTATAGGCCGAAAGGCTTGGATGGTTCAGATCTTCAGGCGGGGATATTAGTGATTGATATTCAATACGTCACCAAGAGATACAAGGTAAAAATAAAATTCATGACTAGCAAAAAGGTTTAAAGGGTAGCCTAGATCTACGATCATGAAAAAAGTATAAAAGAGATCTATGACTGAAGATGATTATGCTAGTGAGACTTGCACGAAGAAACAAAATTTTCCAATTAAAGAAAAATATTACATCTTGCACATATCTGCGGTGGGGATTTAAATAGGAAATTGATCTATGATGCATAAGGATTCCGCTAGAGAAACATGCACAAGGAAAATCAAGTCGTGAATCAAAAAAATTATTAAAACCCAACATAGATCAGCAATGAGGATTAATTCTTGGTAAGATCTACGAGATAGGATGATTCCGTTGATGGAACCTGCACTCATGATTAAAATTATAAAATAAATGGAATATGTTAAAGGGCCCACTTAATCAAAGGAAGAGGTTTAAAGGTGATGAGATCTACGGTATAGGGAGATTCCACTGTTGGAAGATGCATGGAGGGAGTCATAAGGAAAATCAACGGAATGTGTTAACGGGTGAAATAAATCAACAATTGAGATTGATATTCATAAAGATCGACGGTTGAGATTAAGTCTATTGGGAAAATATGTATGCCAGATGTATAGTTGGAGTTGAGTGGAGTGTGTTAAAGGAAGAAGTAAATCAATGGTCAGGATATGTAGGGAATTAGATCAAGAGATGTTAGAGGATCTGCTGTTGAAAAGAACAGGGAATATAAAAGACATGCAGGGAAACAAAATTAGAGAAACAAGCTTAATTATTGGTCAAGATCGAAGTCTCAAAATAAAGAAGGAATAGATCTACGAACAAAGAAAGATTCACATGGGAAAGTTGCATGAAATATAATAGAGGATTTCATTATAAAATAATACTACAAAAGGTAAAGGCACGTGGATAAAATTTATTTGTCTTTTTGCACATTGGAGAAGAAAAGCACAGTTTGGCGTGGATAAATCCAGGTAAAAAATATTCTCTTCCATCAATAGGTTTACCAGGTAGGCCATGTTTTACCTGCCAAATAGTATTTAACTATGGAGAGTGGAGGAGAAATAGAAGCTCAGGTGTTAGAATTCCATAAAATTGATGAAGTATTTGAAGACAAAGATAGTGAAGTTTTGGACACTCTATTGTCCTTAGGCACTGTTAACCAGTTGAAATCCAAGATAAAAATACTTAAGGACCATGGTACATATTTACATGGTATTCATAGGTCTCATTTTTACTTTTTATATTCAGAAATAACCCTGATTTTTCCATATTTTGTTGAGTGGTGTGCATCTAACTATTCCTCCTCTAAAAGAGTGTTCATGGACTTGGACAAGTCTAAAATTCTGTGTCATGTTAATTCCTTAGTCGCCCAAGATTCACCTACAGTCCCTTACTCATTTACCCTAAGCCAAGAAGAATTTAATGAAGAGAATGTAATCCAGTTCTTTCGTGAAGCAACTGAAGCGAATAATTATTTGCTCATACAATAATATTCACCAAAATACTTGGTAAATAAAATAAGCCATAATAATATATATATTGATGATAGGATAAAACATGATTACAATGGTTGATAACTTGCCTATTAAATAAGGCTTGGGAATTGTGAATGAAAGGTTGTGCCCTTTCATCTTTAAGTACTATCAATTATGTTTACTAATAATTATTTCAGTATTTAATTATTATCTTTATTTATGTTTGTTATATTTCCATTCTCTTAGAAAGGATTTGTCTTCAAAGCCTTCATAAAGTTTCTGCGTCATTTTTTGTGGTGTCGTAGCTGAAAAAACATGTCGATACGAACTGCTAAGAGTTGAGCATAACTTTCGATATGTGGACGAATCAATCCATCCCAAATTGATTTGTTGTGGAATTTTGGAATTCCATACGAATCTATCGTTAGGAGCTTTGATCACACTGGTACCATTAGCTTTCGACAGTTCTCACTTTTTAGGATATCGGTTTTTATGGTTGGGGTGTCGATAGGGAATTTTCACAATGTTATTTTCTTTTACGAGTGTCGTATTTTGAGAATTGATCTAAGTTGGAAGTTGTATTTTTGTCCCTTGATGTTTTAAGGTTTCGTTATGTATTTTTTCCAACTTGTTTTCTAATTGCATGTTATCATTTTGAAACTTCTTAATCAATTCTACTTTCGATTTCCTGTCATCTTCAGAATTCTTAAGTTGTTCCTTAAGGTCTTTGTTATGACTTCTGATGTATCTATTTTCTTCGTGCTTGTCTAGAAGTTTTCCTTCAATGTTTTCTGTAGAGTGTTCTATCTTCCGACTATTGTTCAACTTTTTAATTTTTGTGACTAGTGCCTTATTATGATTTCTTAATCTGAAAATTTGTTCGGAATTGTTGGATAGTATTTTATTACTCTTTGCGATATCCAACTTGTGTGCCTTTTTAGATTCGTCATTTTATTATTGAAGAACTTTTATCTGTTGTCGACATTGGCCGACCTCTAATTCTTGAATTTCTAATTTATGTCATATATGCATTGGTTCTTCATCCTTGTCGCTAATGATTTTGTTCATGCATATTATTTCTGCTTCGTAATCATTTCTTTCTTTCTTTATATCTTGATTTTTCAATCTCTGATTGAAATCATTTTCTTCTTTTAATTCTTCAATTTGTGCATATAATTTTTCTATATGATTTTCTAGTTGGAAATTTGTTTTTCCTTGTACTTTTCTTCTATCTTATGTATTTCAATCATCACTTCCAAATTTTTATTCCTGTTGCATAAATATTCATTGTCTCTTTGATAGCGCTTTAACTTGGCTTCTAATTTCTCTATTTGTAGTCGCAAACCAACTTCCATGGTCTCTGATTTCTTTGACACTAGATGGTCGTCTGGACTATAGATGGTCTTCGATTTTTTTTTCCTTTGACTACTTCTTCCACGATAATTGGTCTTCTTCTGGTTAGGTTAAATAACCCTCTTTTTTTCCAAAACTAATTATTATTTCAATAAAATAATAATATTATTTCTTTGTATTTTTTTTATATAATTAATATTATGATTATTAATATTTTTATAAACTATATATAGTTTTTTTTCCAAAATATTTAAACAATATAATAATATTATAATGTTTAAATTTATTTATTTATTTTTATATATATTTTTTTAAATTAGGGTTTCGTGGAGTGAAGGGAAATGGCAGAAGGAAGGGTTTGGGTAGAACGATCGAGATGACGTGGGAGTATGGAGTCACAATGGATGACAGAGCGTGGGGAAGAGTATGCGTGATGGAGGCATGAGAGGAGAGAATTTGCAGAGGGTATATGCGACAGAGGAGCAGACGGTGTTGAGTGTGGAGTAGCTGATGGGATGACGCAAGCAGGTGGTTGGAGGAGTTTGCGGTGGATGGAGGAGGTGCAATAGATGATGGAGGAACGAGGGAGAGTGTGCACGATGGAGGTGTGAAGGGTGTTGAGCGTGGAAAGGCCACAACATGTGGAAGAGCTACGCAGATAAGAGGGCATGTGAGTCAAGGGGGGAGTGGAATGGGCGGTAGGGCAAGAGGGGAGGAATGTGAAGGAAGGGAAAGACACTGGAAGCTAAGGGGAGTGGTGACAGTGGGAGAATATGGGGGATAGCAGTGGGTGTTGTGCAGGACGGAAGAAGCAGCAGTGGAGGAA
Source organism: Pseudotsuga menziesii (assembly GCA_001517045.1). Lineage (NCBI taxonomy): Eukaryota > Viridiplantae > Streptophyta > Pinopsida > Pinales > Pinaceae > Pseudotsuga > Pseudotsuga menziesii. Next base: position 191,550 of record LPNX010588257.1, read on the forward strand.
TGGGATGCCCAAGAGATGGAGGAAGGGGCACCAAAGAGATGGAGGAAGGGAGGAGTGTGAGGACACGCAACAGGAGGGTGCATGTAGGGAAAGAGTGGAAAGAGAGAGAGTGCCTGAGCTGACATGGGTGGAAGGAAGAATATTGAGGGGTGACTGGGGAATGGTGAAAATGGAGAGAAGGTACAAGGAAAAGAAGGCATGAGAGGAGTTGATGGTGCAGGGGTGTGGGGAATGTAATATTGCGTTGGGGTAGGGATGATGTGCAGGTGTGGATGGTGCATGAGAGAAAGTGTGATTTCATGGAAACCCTGGAGTGAGGCTAAAAGACAAAAACCAGACAAAATCTGAAAATTAATGGCCACAAGCTGTATCAACAAACGCGGCTCTGATACCAAATGAAGCGAATAATTATTTGCTCATACAATAATATTCACCAAAAGACTTGGTAAATCAGATAAGCCATAATAATATATATATTGATGATAGGATAAAAGATGATTACAATGGTTGATAACCAGCCTATTAAATAAGGCTTGGGAATTGTGAACGAAAGGTCATGCCCTTTCATCTTTAAGTACTATTAATTACGTTTACTATTAATTATTTAATTATTATCTTTATTTATGTTTGCTACAACAACCCTGGAACAAAAGAAATCCTTTTTCACCACTTTTTTGAGGTCAGATGCGTCTCTTCAGAATCAGTCTTTTCCTATATTTGTTAACCTATTCAATGAGGAAACTAAGTTGGTCATTTCATTAATGAGTCAGTTTTTAGGTCTTGATACTGATAGGTATGTTACTGATATTGTAATGAGTATATTATTAAGAATGAGAACAAGTCAATCCGAGTAAAAGTCTCCCCTATCAATATCCCTTAAATTTGATGAATTCCTAGCTGAAGTATTCACTCTTAGCTAGTGAATTTCCACAACACAAATCATTTTAGGTTTCAATATTATTTAGTCAAAAAGTTCTTGTTCTTTAATGAGGAGAATTTACAATTGCTAGAGATGGTCCTAACATATGAGATCAATAGTAATTTCTTTAAGTATATGAATTTCTTAATGGTCTACACAGTATTTTTCTAGGTTAAATTATAGAGGGTACTGCCAATAATGAAGGAAGCCTTACAATTTTCACCAGACATAAATATAGGAGATTGGTTTTTATTGGAGGAGCATATAATCATCAGAGTATATGGATTTTATCATGAGCTATATATCCTTCCTCATTCCTAGGATGTTTTCCTTGGATTTGGTGAGACAAAAGATGATAGTAGATAATGAACATTTCATAAGCTTTAGAAAGGCTTCACAGATAAAGTTTCCTTGGGTGATTGGACCCTTCATCATAAAAAGAAAGGTTGCACTTCCTGCAAGATAAATTTTGCTAAAAGAGATGGGATTTCAGATAGATACTGCAATAAACTTTGATCACCATCATTATCATCTTAATAAGAAGACATGTAAATAAGAAAAAGCCTTTTGAACACCAAGAAGTTGAGGGATTAGCTGACAAAACAAACTGGTCAGATTATCCCTCACGAATGCATAATGAAGATGATATGCAACAAGATCCTACATCACCAATACCAGATGTCATTATTACACAAAAAGATCCATTGGCTGTAACTCCAACAATAGAGGTGATTACCCCCATTTCTAGTCATTCAGAAATGAATAATAAAAGAAATTTCTTAGATGCAATGGACATAGATCAAGAGGGAATTTCATAAAAATAAAAAAGACAAAAGACTGAGACTAAAGGGGAGCCGGTATAAATTATTGAGACTGAAGGCAAGAAGAAGCAGATGAAAGTCAAAGGGCCATCCTTTGAGGTAAAAGAGTATGTATTCTTGGAGACTCCTAAAGGATCTACTAACATATTTAAAAAAATGTGTCATGTCCCCACCCTTCTATCGGCAAGAGGACGCGACTATACTGCTAAGATTCCGGGCAATCTAGCCCCATGAACATAAAACAAAATTCATTGAACTTAAACATACACAGATGCATAAATGATTATCAAACAACAGAAACAATTTCATTCATTCACAACATTTAACATGTTCATATGGTTTATAAAACAAACACATTTGCATGGATTTTAAACACAAGAATACTTATCTTAGAAGAAGCTTGTCCAACAACTAGCTATGTTGCTGCAACATTCCACCCAACCATAGGATAGTGTGCTCATCAATTGCTCAGCAACACTACCACCCCCGAGATGGGCATGATTCCAAAAGGAATAAGGGGAAACCAGGAGGATCACACGTAGCCAAGGATACACAAAACTCAGCCAAGCCAACATAGTTGGGTTTATTAGGATAACGGGGAGGTGGAAAAGTTGGATGTTAATATAGTTATCTCAATCCAAGATCTATGGACAACTGCACCAGAACTAGCCTGAAATCTAAGACATCCACACACACCCAACAAAAGGAAGCATCCCCTTCTCTACTATGCAGTCCCTCGAGCCATGCCTTCCCTTCTAGTGCTATTCAAGGGGTGTAGAGAAGAAAGCCAGCCCTCTAGCTCTATCTATGAGGTTCCTACACACACTAGGTTTATCAAGTAGGCTCATACCCCATTTCCACTCCAAAAAATAGTTCAACCAAAACAGGAGAGGCATACACAACAATTTCCATATCTGGGATTGATGAAAAATCGACTTGTGAGCCAAAAATGAATTTGCAGATGGGTAAAACACCCCCCTTAGAAGCAATTCAAATTCCAGATTTGTTTATGGCCCTAACATGGCCAAAATGAACTCAATTGGCACCCAAAATCCATGGCTTTGTTCCCCCCATTGGTTGTGCAACTATGAACACGAAATTCCCCAACTATGGAGAGGTGGAAATAACACAAAAATGCGGAGGAGTGATCCCAACCACTGAACATTAACAACAACACTTCCCAGCCCTGGAAAAAATGCAGAACGTAGCAGAGAACATGAATGGTGAGTGCCAAGAGATCCAAAATCGTGGTGAAGACCAAAGACGTGAATGCCTCCAGGAATGGGCAACAATTTTGGGCAATAACTTGCCCCCTAAGTCAAAATCACATTTCGCCAAAACTGATAGCTTCCCAAATTCGAATTTGGGTTGTCATACCTTTCCCATCCCATGAAATAACCAACTCGACCAACTTCTAGCAGTAATAAATGATTGGGTGAATAAGACAAGAAATGTAGTTGACAATTTTGGTGGGTTCCCCCTTTGACATTTGGATTTTCCCCATTGGATCCAAAGGTTAAACATCCCCCCCTTATCCTTAGGAAATCATGCCCCCATCTCATTATTTGTTGCATTGACATAACTGGTTGTGGGTTTTTAATTAAATTGCATATTTACATGATGTCCAAAATTATAATGTGCCGGCTAGCACAAAATACCATCAGCAACGATATTTAATCGTCGAAACATAAAATGCTAAATCAATGGTGGGGATTTTTCCTTTAGCTCCACATCATGATTAATTACGATATATACATCATGTACATTTAATGCAAATAGGGTCAAAACCAAGGTGTTACACAAGGGATTATTTTATGATACATTCAAAGATAATAGAAAGACATCCTTGGATGAGTCTCTTAAGTTGTATGCTGATGTCTCGAAAGATATCAAGTAAAGATGTTTCTTTAGTAACTATTAAGGACCATTACCATAATACTTTAAACTTAGCAGTAGCCACTAAAAATTGGGTGACAAAGATGAGGTTGAATTTAGAGAATATTCTAGTCCTAGACATGATTCACTTGCACAAACGGACTAGAGAAGTCATATGTAGTGATTTTCTGAAGGCTTCTCTAAAGGTTTCCAGGTTGCAGTCCACCAAAACAAAAATTGAAAATTAATTAAGATGGGAGAAGGTGGAAAATAAGGCCCACCAGCAACAAATTAAGACTCTCCAAGGATATTTGTTGGGCCGCTAACAATGAAACAAATAAAGGAGAAGCTACTCATAAAATTCTTGTAGAAAAAGAAAACACAATCCAATTGTTGAAGAAGAAATTAAAGACCCGTTGCTACTCAACTTATTCATGCATAAGAGTTGAGTGAGGTGGAGAAAGAGAAAAATACACTGAATGATGAATTAAGTGACTGTAAAGCCAAACTTTTGAAGTTTGCTGATGAAAGAAAAGAGGGAAAATAAAAGTTTCTTTTGATGGAAAAAGTAAATGTTCTGAAAGAAAAACAGTCTATTCTAGAGAAAGATATAGAAAATAAAAATAAAGAGCTTGAGGTACAGGTAATTTCACCTATTACAAAGTCAAATGAAGAATCTATTGTGAAATCCATGTCCCAAGTGAGTTTGAAAGAGTTGGAAGTTGTTGGTCTTAGAAACCAAAACAAAAACCTGGAAGATGCAACCTTGAAGAAGGAGGAAGAAAGGAAAATACTGGAAAATAAATACAAATACCTACTGGATAAGCATGATAAGTTGACAAAGAAATTGACTATGAAATTGACACTTTAGGGAGAAAGGCATTTAATATGGGACACAATTATACCAAAGGCTATAAAACTTAGTCCTTACTTGAATTATATTCTGGATAAGCAGACAATTATATATGTTGCAAAGCAAAGTTGTTCAACAATGAAATAGGTTCTGAATAAAAAACCCATAGATACTACTAGAAATACAGTTAATTTTCTAAATGGTTTGTCAGAGGATGATTTGAAAAAAATGGAAATAAAGGACAGAATTTCAGCAATTACTTGGGAAAGGAAGGTTGTTGGGAAATATAAACATCTAGATATTGTGTAGGCTAAAATCGATATCATGCAACATCAAGTTAATATGTTTATAGATTCATTTGCACCATTGTTTCAAATGGGTTTACCTTCCTTATGGGAAGAAAATGATAAATTGTTGTCTCAAGTGGAATATCAAGCTCATCTAATCAGATGTAGGTTGGATCACTAAAGATTTGAAGACATGCACTAGTCTTTATCAAGGAAAACAGTAATTGAAAATTTATCAGTGGACTTTGAGATAATTGATACTTTCAGAGGTATTTGTGCTCAAATGCTAGTAATTTAATATGTGGACCATGTAGAGCTATGAGTGTTAGCTAAAGAAATGGCCAGTCTAGAGATGCCAAATATTGATCAGTGGAAGATAGTGGAAAAATTTGGAAAAAAAATACAAGTTGCACCAATGAAGAAATATCGAATTAGTTTGCTTAAATTTTGTAATAAATTTCTGAAGCAATTTCTTAGTTAGGAGTTAGAATGAGAAATGTAATAAGGCAGTGATCTTGCCTATTTTTAGCATAGAAGTAATTATTACCTCAAGGATAATTTTGTATTTAAGGAACATTTTGTGATGTATTGGAAGTTGGAACCCGTGAGAAAAAGTGTGTATTGTAAGAGAGTCATAAAGATTAATAAAATTGCAGAGCCGAGCAGGCATTTTGCAGAGATTCTTGTGTTATTTACTTTGCAAACTGTACTTTCCCCTTCTTTATGTGAATGTGTTTCCAGTTCATATTTTCATTCTATTATCTTTTACATACTTGAATGAGTCTATATTGGGTTAGAATTCATACTCATATGCTCTGATCCTTTTATTTAAAGTATTCACAAAATTGTTCCTCTAAGGTTAATATTGGATTCATCCTTGTTATATGCCCATATTAATGGATTATTTCTAAATTCCTCTTTTATCACCAGGAAACTATCTTTTTGACTGTGAAGAAGTAGCTACCATGCCTCTATTTAAATTCCTTTTCAATAACATTGTTATCATTTCTTATCATATATGACTCCATGCCCAATGAGCACCAATTTCAGCCACATTAATTATTAAATTATTAAATTTTATTTCTTTGCAAATATTTCTGGCCTGTGAGTTAAACTATTGAGAGATCCCTCTCTGGAAAGAAAGAATCCAACTTTATTCCTAAATATTGGTTTTGGGTTTACCTTGGGATTATCCTTTCACAACCGGGGGTACATTCTGAGTGCTAACATCTTGGCATAGTTGTTGGGGAACGAGAGTTCAAATATTCCCTAGGAAGAATGACAAAGCTATTCAAGAAGACATAATTTATATGTGCAAACATAAGTTATTGCATTTTAGGTCAGTTGTGCGTTTTCTATGGTGACTCCACATTGATTTTCAAGAAGATATTTAGAAGACATCATCCTGGATTTCAGGAGAGCGCATACAAGAGGTAACCTTGACTCTGAAATTTTATATAGTGTGGAAAACCCATAGAGTTTAATTAGGAGAAGACACATTAAAGAACAAGTAGGTACTTCTCAAGATGAGAGGTCATTTTCTCAAAATCAAGAAGAATTTCTATGTTTTCAATATTTCAAGTTGGAAACAAATTTTGAAAGATATATTATAAGGTCTATGTCTGAGTCAGATTTGAAATAGATTTAAATTAATCCAAACAAACTTCAGTCTTACTTGCTAGATTCGCTTTGGAAAAACCTACAAAATACTATAAAAATAGAAGAAGCTAATCCTCTTATTCAAACATCCTATCCTTATACTATCCAAAGTCCCCCTGTTGTTCCTAACCCTCTTAGACTAATGACTGCCAGATTTTATCCATTGGACTTACCTTCTGTGTTACATGGCTTACCACAAAATTATGCACAGAGAATTTTAGTTTTTGATGGGTAGAGAAACTTCACAGCTAGGCAACACATGGATAGGTTTGATGATTTCACTGATTTGGAGGAAGTTGATTATGATGATTCCAAAATGAGATTATTTGCACAAAGTTTATATGGAGAATCCAAAAGACGGTTTAAAGACCTTCCTGCAAGGTCTTTTCCTACATTTGAGGAATTTCAAACTCTATTTTTGGATAGGTGGGAAGACAAAAAGAGTCCTTTACAGGTTTTGTCTCAGTACAATAATTTAAGGAAAGGAAATTTTGAATTAGTACATGAATTCTCTAGCATATTTATGAGGGTTTACAATTCTATACCAGTTGATATTAAACCCCTTGTAGGAGTTTCTAAGTTACATTATGCAAATGCATTTGATAGTGATTTTTCTCTATTACTAAGAGAGAGAAAATTTTCTAACCTTCCTTCAATGTTAAAGATGATTTGGAGGTGGAAGCCAACTTGATGGATTTTGTGAAAATGAAACAAAGAGTGGAGGTGGATAGAAGTAAAACTAAAGAATAAAATTAAACTTCCACTTCCTCTTCTTCAAGTGATGCCAAATTTGACATAACGATGAAAAAAATGGAGAGGTTGATGGACACGTTGGCACTAAGATAATAGATCACCAAACAGAGAGCATCCTGAGACACAAATTAGGAATTCAAACTTCAGAACACCTCTTCCTCCCCCTCGGATTAGGAAGAGAGACCAAAGGAATCCCATAAGTCCTGAAGACCAATAAATAAGACCTCCATTCCCAGAGAATTATGTTGATGAGGAGCAAGAAAATGACCCAATGGATAGTTAGATACATCATTTTGATGATTTGGACTTTGAGATCTATCTCACAGAAGAAGATCATCATATGTTTTCTCAAGAGGATGATTGTAATACACTTGAGGTAGAATGAGAAAACTATCAGAGGGGATATCAAAATGCAATTGATGATTTCCACAAAAAAATAAAATTGAGAAATAGAGATGTAGTCATTAATAAAAGAAGGCCCAATTCAAATCATCCTTCTAGTAGTCAGCAAAACACATAAAAAATAGAAAAATAGAAAGAGAAACAAAAAGAAAATGTTGTACATAAAGTATTAGATAATAAAAGAGAAATATAAAAAGAAAGTAGACAACAAATACCAGGTGACGTTGATAGAACAACTTCTTTCAATTTATAGTCTGAATTGTCCAAAATAAATATTTCCATCCCATTCAGTGAATTGTTGAGAAATAATGAGTACAAGGATAAGATAACAAGGATGGTAAAAACTGAGGGAGAATGTCAACCAGACACCCTAGAATTAACATATGATGTTACAAATATAGTCTTGGTCCTAGGATTGAAGATACAAATGAAGAGGATGTCCCACCTTTCAATGTTAGCTCGAATATTCATGACATGATTTTACACAATGTTATGTAATTCTGGTGCATCTCACAATTTAATGCCAAGAGTAGTGGTGGAGAGTCTAAGAATAGAGATTACAAGGCCCTATAAAGACCTGTTTTCTTTTGATTCTAGAAAGGTGAAATGTTTAGGGTTGATTAAAGACATGTTAGTAACTCTTGCACAGATTCCTTCCAAGAGTATTATTATGGATATGGTGGTGGATGCTATTCCTTCTAAATTTGGTATGTTTTTATCAAGGTCATGGACCTCAAAATTTAAAGGAACCTTGGAAATGGACATGTCTTATGAAACCATTCCTTTATTTGGAGAACACAAAAGATTGTACAAAGAGAATATATTAGCATATGTGGTCAGTAATCAAGAAAAACCTAACAATCACCCCATATATGCTTCAGACACTGATCTAGGTTCTTCTATATTTTTGAATGATGCTCATGTTGAACCATAATTACCTATAGTAATTGAATTAAAAGAGGACAAATAATTTGCTAAAAGGAAGGAATATTTAGAGCAGAAACGTAATGAGGAAGGACTGTGGAAATTGTATTTTGTAAGGAAGGATTTGGTGTTGGTATTTGGATAATTTCTCCAAAAAGGGATTTCAATGTATATTCTTATAAGTTGACATTTGAGTGTACCAATAATGTAGCAGAGTATGAAGATTTTCTATTAGGAATTATATTACAAAAGGTCTAATTCCTTTAGAGAAATTATGTGACCAAAATGATGTAGCTAAAGATCCAAAGGTTCAACCCAACGAAAATGATATTCAAGATCAGAATATTGGGACTGAAGATTTTCCTACGATAGTAAAGCTGTCAAGAAACTTTCCTCCTGAAGAAAAGAATAAATATATTAACCCAATGAAAGATTATACTAATGTTTTTGCATGGAGTTATGAGGATTTGAAAGAATATGATACCTCCATCATACAACATATTATTATTCCTATCAGACCTGGAGAGAAACCATTTAGACATAAACTAAGAATAATTAATCCAATGCTTTTACCTTTGATTGAAAAAGAAGTAAGAAAGTTATTCAATGCTAAAATCATTGTAACTCTCAGATTTTCGAAGTGGGTAGCTAACTTAGTACCTGTCAGGAAAAATAATGGTAAAATAAAATTATGCGTGGATTTCAAAAATTTGAATAGAGTGTCATTGAAAGATAACTATCCTTTGCCCAAAATGGACCACATACTAGGGAAGGTTGTTGGAGCTGAAAGAATTTCTACTATGGATGGCTCTTCAAAATACAATCAGATAAAATTTCTTCCTAAAGACTAAGAAAATACAAACTTTACTACACCATGGGGAACTTTCATATATGATAAAATTCCTTTTGGAGTAATGAATGAAGGAGCTAATTTCCAGGGAGAAATGGATATAGCTTTTACTAAGGAGAAGGATATTTTTGTTGTGATTTACATGGATGACATCACGGTTTATTCCAAGTCTGATAAGGATCATATAAAACATCTGGAAAAAGTATTTTTAAAGTGAAGAAGGTATGGTATCTCTCTTAACCCCAGAAAGTCTAATTTTTCTAGGAAAGAGGGAAAATTATTGGGTCATATTATATCAAAGGATGTGATTAGAATTGACCCAGACAGAATGAGTTCTATTCTCAAAGGTAGATGAACCAAGGAATAAGAAAGAAGTTCAATCATTTATTGGTCAAGTAAATTTCTTGAGCAGGTTTATCCCTAGTTTTACAGAGATGTTTAGGAATGTTACAAATATGTTGAAAAAGGACAGTGAAATTAAATGGACTGTAGATGGCAGGCAATATTTTAATGATATCAAAACAATAATCACAGAGGCCCCTATTTTAGTAAGTTCTGATTTTTCTAGAGATTTTTTGATTTTCTCTTATGCCTTTGAAGAGGAACCAACCAAATTTTGAACATCCCATTTCTTTCTTTAGCAAGGTGCGGAGAGATGGGGAGTTAAAATATGATGTTATGGAGAAGCAAGCTTATTCCTTAGTGAAGTTTTTGAAATATTTCAAAGTGTACATTTTACATTCCCATATTATAACATATGTACCCAAAAATTTAGTAAATAACATTCTTTCTCAACCTGATCCAGAGGGAAAAAGAGCAAAGTGGATAGCAGTTTAGAATATGTCTTGGAGATTAGACCTACAGAAATGGTGAAAGGATAGGGTCTGGTAAAGCTGATGACTAATTCAAATTGTGAATCCTTATAGTTGAATTTTTTTTATCTAATCATTCAAATTATTTGGATTCATTATTCCAGGTGATTGTAGATTTCACTCTATCTCCTTGTTATGGTGATATTATCTTTGTTCTACAAAATTTACATGCACCTTCAAAATTAAGCAAAACCAGAGCTAGATCAGTGAAGCTAAAGGAAACAAAGTTTTGTATCATGAATCAATATTTGTATTAGAAATATCCAAGAGGTATCTTGCTCAATCATCTATCAGAAAATGAATCCCAACAAAATATGAAAGAGTTTCATCAGGGAGTCTATGGAGGGAATCATTCCTGGAAAGTAATTGCAAACAAAATTTTAAGAGCTGATTTCTATTGGCCCACCATTTTTTCATATGTATATAAAGAGATCAAAACCTTCCATCAGTGTCATATCTTTGATGGAAAAAGAAATCTAGTACCATTTCCACTTAATCCTATTTTTGTAGAAGCTCCTTTTCAACAGTGGGGGTTAGATTTCATTGGAGAAATTAACCCAAATGCTTATGACCGGCATAGATGGATCCCGACTAGAATTGATTATTTTACTAAGTGGATTGAATTTATACCTACCAGGAGGGCTACTGATCTTGTGATCATAAATTTTATGGAAAATAATATTTTGTCAAGGTTTGAATGTCCCAGTCTAATGGGAGTAGGTTTCAAGATACTCCCCCAAATTTTGTATCCACCATGAGAAGCCTAAGGGTGGAGATGCAAAGTTACAGGGCATATAATGAAAGATTGGTTAAGGCTCTAGAGGAGAAGAATCAGCTGAATGCAGCCATGCTACAAAGTTTGACAAACATTCAGAGGTGGATGAACTCTGGGGACCAGACAGTAAGACCAGAAGGAAATAAGAGCACTGCTAGAAGAAGAAATATATCTCCTAGTGGGTCATCTGACTCTGAAGGATCCACTAGTGGTTCAAGTTCTCCTTCTCACAAAAATAAGAGAAAGAGGTGCTACTAGAACCGTTCACATGATGAATTTAAGAAGGCAATTCCTCCTACCTTCAATGGTGAGATAAAGAATGGTCAAGAAGCTGAAGCTTGGCTTCTTGGGATGAGGAAATATTTCCAAGTCCAAGACTACTCTAGAAATATGAAGGCTAGAGTAGCCATATTCAATTTGATTGGAAGAGCATTCATATGGTGGGAGAACTTCAGGCAAGTGAAAAATATTAATGAAAGGAATATTGCGTGGAAACAGTTCCAGAAGTATTTCAAGCATAAGTACCTCTCTGATAGGTACCTCTATGATGATAAGATCAAAGGATTCCATGAGATAATATTGAGACAGAAGACCATGGAAGAATATGCAAACAAGTTCTTGGAGTTGTTGAGGTATGTCAAGTACATAAAATATGAAAAAGTGAAAATCTAGAGTTTCCTGAGTGGATTTCCTCAGTCTTACAAAGATAGAATTGAGTTTTATGTACCTAGAAATATGGAAGAAGTGATAAGCAAAGCTAAGTTTTGCTATGAGCAAAGCAAAGGCAAACCAGATTATCATAAGACATGGAAGGAAAAGAAGAATGAGAAGCTTGACCAAAGGAAGAAAGGTTTCAAGCCTTCTAACTTCAGGAATCAACATAAGAAACCTTCCCAAGTTGAGAAGCATCTAGCTAGAGTGGTGGAAGAAAAGCCAAGAGAGCCACAACAGAACAGAGAACCACTCCAATGTTGGAAATGTGGAGGACCCCACATGCGCAAAATTTTTCCACTTGAGAATTAGAATGCAAGGCAAAATTACAACATTCACGAGGAAGAAACACTAGGTCAAGTAGCAAGGGTCGTCCCTAGGATCTATACAGCACTAGAGGATCGCCAGGTAGATCACCAGTCACTTGTGGTTGAAGTTGCAGGTAAGATTGTTAAGCAATCTATTTCCATTTTGATTGATCCTAGCTCTACTCACACTTACATTGCTCATAGAGTAGTGGATATTTGGGCTTTTAAGAAATTAAATCATAACAAATCTTGGTTAGTTCAGCTAACCATTGGAACTAAGAGAAAGGTAAGTAATTGGTAGAGAAATGCCCATTGGTGATGACTAAATTGGTCACTTGTGTAGATCTGAGTGTTCTACCACTTGGTTCCTATGATGTTCTCATTTGAATGGATTGGCTAGAAGCTCATAGGGTAAATCTTGGTTGCTATAATAATACTTTTGAATGCATAAATGAAGAAGGGAACCCAAGAGTTGTAAGAGGCATTCCAAAGGTGATTTATGTGAGGCAGATTTCAGCAATCCAGTTGAATATGTTTTGTAAGAAAGGTTTCCAGTTGTATGCATCTCATATTGTGGAGGAAATAGAGAATGGAACTCCTAGGTTGGAGGACTTTCATGTGTTGCAAGAATTCAGGGATGTTTTTCCTGATGAGGTTCTAGGGCTTCCTCCAAAGAGAGACATTGATTTCACAATTGAGCTTGTGTCAGGAGCAACACTAGTGTCCAAGGCACCTTATAGAATGAGTACACCGGAAATGCTAGAGCTGAAGATGCAGTTGCAAGAGTTGTTGGAGAAGAAGTATATCAGGATGAGTGAGTCCCCTTGGGGAGAACCAATTCTGTTTGTGAAGAAGAAAGATGGTACACTAAGGTTGTGTATTGATTACAAAAAAATGAACAAAGTCATTCGGAAGAAAAAAATCCTTTTCCTAGGATTGATGACCTCTTTGATCAAATGAGAGGAGAAAAGGTAGTTTCCAGAATTGAATTGAGGTTTGGTTACAATCATATGAGAATCAAGGATGAAGACATTCATAATACAACCTTCAGGACAAGGTATGGACATTATGAGTTTGTAGTGGTACCATTTGGTATCACAAATGCACCAGCTACATTTATGTGCCTTATGAATAATGTCTTCAGCAGGTATTTGGACAAGTTTTTTCTTGTTTTCCTTGATGACATCCTTATTTATTCTAAGAATGAGGAAGAGCATGAAGAACATATGAGATTGGCATTGCAATTGATCGGGGAGCATAAGCTGTATGCAAAGTTGAGCAAGTGTGACTTCTATAAAGATAGAATTCAGTATTTGGGTCACATTATCTCAGAAGATGGTATATGTGTGGACCCTCACAAGATTGAAGCCATTATGAATCGGCCTAATCTAAGAAATGTGATAGATGTAAGGTCTTTTATGGGACTTGCAGGATACTACAGGAGATTCATTGAAGGATTATCCAAGGTTGCACATGCCATCACTTCTTTTCAAAGGAAGGGGATAAAGTTTGAATGGACATTGAGGTGTGAAGAAAGCTTCCAGCTGTTGAAGAATCTTCTCATAAGTGCACTAGTATTGAAAGTTGTAGACCTAGAGAAACATTTTGTGGTGTATACTGATGGATGCGGTCAAGGACTTGGAGGAGTTCTTATGCAAGAAAACCATGTAATATGTTATGAGTTAAGAAAGTTGAAGGAGCATGAGAAGAACTATGCCACTTATGATCTGGAACTTGCAGCCATAGTACATGCTCTCAAGATATGGAGGCATTACTTGATGGGAAAAATATTTGAGCTAAGGAAAAGCCATTGTGGTTTGAAGTATTTGTTTGATCAACCTACTCTAAATTCTAGGAAATCTAGATGGCTGGAGTTTTTATGTGAGTTTGATTTTGAAATCAAGCACATAAAGGGAAAAACAATAAGGTAGTTGATGCACTTAGTAGGAAGGTGTAGGAAATGCATGTGGAATATATTAGTATTTTCCAATCGGAATTAAGGCAACATATTGTTAATCATGTTGCTGAAGATGAATTGTATGCCCAGGCCAAGGACAAGTTGCAGCAACAAAACCTTGAAAAGAAGTATGAGGGATATAAATTAGAAGAAGATGGACTTCTTAGTTATAAGAACATAATTCATATTCCAAATGTAGCAGATTTGAGGGGGTTTTCTATGGATGAGATCCATCAAGCTCCATATTCTGGTTACCCAAGATATCAAAAGAAAATTGCTACAGCTAGAAAGCAGTACTTTTGGCTAGGACTGAAAAAGGACATGGATGAATATATTTCAAGGTGCATGAAATGTCAGCAGGTGAAGGTTGAGCATCAACACCTAGCAGGTTTGTTGCAGCCTTTGATAGTTCTAGAATAGAAATGGGAAGTTATTTCCATGGATTTTATTACAGGATTGCCAATGAATTGGAGACAACATGATTCCATCATGGTTGTGGTGGACAAGTTGACAAAGGCAACACAATTTATACCGGTTAAGTATACACATAAGACTAATGACATTGTGAAGATATTCATGAAGGATATTTTCAAATTGCATGGATTTCCTAAGGCAATAGTCTCTGACAGAGATGTCAAGTTCACTTCCAATTTTTGGAAGGGATTGTTTATATACTTGGGTACAAAGTTGAATTTTAGCACTTCCTACCATCCTCAGATTGATGGGAAGACAGAGAGAGTAAATCAAGTGTTTGAAGACATGATTTACATGTATGTGATGGACAAACCAACCAAGTGGGAAGATTATTTACACTTGGTATAGTTTTCTTATAAGAATGGACAATAAGCATCCTTAGGGATGAGTCCCTATGAAGATTTGTATGGAAGAAGGTGTAGGACACCAGTGACTTGGGATAATCTAGTGAATAGGGTTGTGCTTGGTCCATAATTTGTCAAGGATATGGATCAGGAGGTTGTAAAGATCAGGAAAAATTTGAAAGCATCCCAGGACAAACAAAAAAGCTATACAGATAAGAATAGGGTGAACAGAGAGTTCAATGTTGGGGATCATGTTTACCTCAGAGTGAGGGCGAAGAAGAGTTCCTTGAATCTTGGAATTTGTGCCAAGTTGTCACCTAGATACTGTGGACCGTTTGAAGTGCATGAAAGAATAGGGCCAGTTGCATATAGATTTGCATTACCTACTAGCACTACAGCTCATATTTTTTTTCATGTTTCCTTGCTAAAGAAATATGTACATGATCCTAACCATGTGATAAATTGGGATGTGATTCAGGTGGAACCCAAGGGAGAGTTCCAATTTGAGCCAATGCGCATCCTCGCTAGGAAGGTCACAATGCTCTAGAACTAAGCCATAGGGAAGGTGAAGGTGCAATGGGACCACTATGATCCTAAAAAGGCTACATGGGAATAGGAGGATGCCATGCGATTGGAACATCCAGTTTTGTTCAATTCTACAGAGCACTAAGGGCAGTACTAGTGTAGCATTTTTGTTTAATTATGTAAAGCACTGAGGAAAATGTTGTTTAAGGGGGAGGGGAATGTAACACCCCGGTTTTGAACCCATTTTCATTAAATATATATGATGTAATATTGTAATTGATCATGCTGTGGAGCTAAAGAAAAAATCCCCACCATTGATTTAGTGTTTTATGTTTCGGCGATTAAAATCGATGCCGATGGTATTTTGTGCTAGCTAACACATTATAATTTTGGACATTATATAAATACGCAATCTAATTAAAAACCCACAACCAACTGTGTCAATTCAACAAATAATGAGATGGGGGAATTATTTCCTAAGGATGAGGGGGGGGGGGGATGTTTAACCTTGAGCCATTGGGGAAAATCTATGTGTCAAAAGAAAANTCCCTCATGCATTCACGTTTTCATATTCCCTCATGTTTTGGAGATTGGGGGACATTTTTTATCATCCATCCTTCACATTTTCAATTTCTTTTCCTCATTGTGCATGCCCATTCCATCATATGGATTTCACCAAAAATGTTGTGGTACATTCTGATCATTCTCTATTCCATTCTATTCATGCATGCTATGCATTTTTCCTACTTATAGAACTGTGTCTTGTTATGGGTTGTTCGCCTGTTGTTACCATAATCAACCATGCAAAGGTTCAGGGTCTCCTTTGTTTGCTGAACGAATGACCAGTGGAGATCACTCAATTTTGTGAGAAAGAGTGGTCATCTATGGTTTCCATAGTGTTGTTGTGCAATGGTCTCCTCTGTCACAGAGTGAGTGGAAGCATGTTTTGCTGTGTTGACATTGTGGTTTTTCTATGTGTGCATATTTTTCCTTGGTCTAAACTGGTTTGGAGTGGATTTGGTTCTGAACTAGCTTGATAAACCTATTGTGGGAAGGAACCTCACAAATAGATCTAGACGGGCTAGTTTTCTTCTTTGCACACCCTGAACAACAATGGAATGGAAGGCATAGCCTGAGGGACTATGTAGCAGAGAAGGGGATGCTTCCTTGTGTTGGGTGTGTAGATGTTTTAGGTTCCAAGCCCGATCTACTGCAAGTGTCCATTTCTCGGGGTTGAGCTGACTAGCTTAGCAGTTCAATATTTCTAGCTCCTTTGTAGCCTGATAAAACCATCTGTTAGTTGGATTGGTTGGTCCTTAATGTGAATGTTGGCTTGAATGACTGTAGTCTGATAAACCCAACGGCATATTGGCTTGTTTATTTATATCCTGATAAACCCAACTGTGTTGGCTTGGATGCGTTTTGTTGTATTCTTGGCTATGCGTGAGCCTGCTAATGTTCCTTATTCCTTGTGGGAATCATGCCCAGCTCGGGGGTGGTAGTGATGCTGAGAGATTGATGAGCTCACTGATCTATGGTTGGGTGGAATGTTGCAGCGACATAGCTAGTTGCGGGACAAGCTTCTTTCATGATAAATATTTCTTATGTGTAATCTCTGCAACTGTATCTTGTTTAATGAATTGTGATGAACATGTTGAATGCCTTGATGAATGTATTTACTTCCTTTATATATTGCATGTTTTACATATCTATGAATGTTTTTGAGTTCAATGCATTCTATATTATGTTATGGGGCTTACATTGTTGGATCGATGATGGCCTGAATGAACAAATCTGCCCAAGAATTCTATTAAAAGGTTGAATTTCCTTTAGCAACTCTCCTTTCTGCAACTTGTGGGATGTGGGATGTAGCTTCGAAGATCTCTGTTTCCGCAACTTTCCTTTCCACAACGGTCTATTCAGCATGCAGGATGCGGGATCGCAATTTGCATATTTCCTGATTCTGCAAATTCAAGCTTTCTGCACCGTTGATTCTTGTGGGTTGATTCTCAGCTGTTGATATGTCTCTAGATGCAGAACAGATGGTGACCATTGATTTTTGTCGAGATGTTTCTCCACCGTTTGAACTCCTCTGAGATATTTCTCCGTAGATCATCGAATTAAACATGGACAGGATCAATTTCTTTGTTGTTGGGAAGTTGGGAGATTTATCCATAGATGTGAAGAGATTGAACTTTGAGCTGGATGCTCATGCAATAATCATAGCGAGCATTTATAGTCACATTCTCTATCTAGTGGTCGGGAGGGGACATGATAGAGCGGTATAAAAGCATGAATGATGAGGAGTGTTTTCATAGCCATGCTCGATGATTTCAAAGAAGAACAAAGGTTCTTTAATAAATATTCAATTCCACATGATAATTGGGGTATGGGTACATGACAATTTATTTTATTTATAGAAAAAAGAAAAAAAGAGTTTGAGTTGTTAGGTTTTTGAAAAGTTTTGTACATAATCAATTAATTACTGGTCTATGGGTTCTTTGCTACCTTGCAGGGAGGATAGCATCCCCAGATGGAGCCAATTGTTAGCACCATTTTTTGTTATCAGTTGGATGGGGAAGGCCTAATGAGAAATAAGGCATGGTATATAAAATTTTGATGATATGACCAAAGATGTGATTAGAAGGTACTTAAAGGATGTTATAAGGAGCTAAACCTAAAGTTGAAACCTATATTTCTTAGAGAAATCATGGATTAAGATTTGGGAATAGGTTTAAAATGAAAATGCACACTTGTGGTATAGGATGAAAGGCTTGGACGATTCATATATTTAGGCAGGAGATCACTGGTTGATATTCAATTCACCACCAAGAGATGCAAGATAAAAATAAAATTCATGACTAGCAGAAAGGTTTAAAGGGCATCCTATATCTATGATCATGAAAAAATAGAAAAGAGATCTATGACTGAAGATGATTCCACTGTTGATACTTGCGCGGAGAAATAAAATTTCCCAATTAGCGTAAAATATTATATTTGACATAGATCTACGGTGGGGATTTGAAGAGGAAATTTATCTACGATGCATAAGGATTCTGCTGGGGAAACATGCACAAGGAAAAACAAGTCAGGAATCAACGGAATTATTAAAACCAAACACAAATCAATAATGAGGATTAATTCTTGGTAATATCTATGGTGTATGATGATTCCGTCGATGGAATCTACAATGACGATTAAAATTATAAAATCAATGGAATATGTTAAAGGGCCCACTTAATCAAAGGCAACGATTTAAAGGTGAAGAGATCTACTGTTTAGGAATATTTCACTGTCAGAAGATGAATGGAGGGAGTCATAAGTAAGATCAGTGGAATGTGTTAAAGGGTGAAATGAATCGATGATTAAGATTGATATTGATAAATATCGATACTTAAGATTAAGTACGCTAGGAAAATCTTCATGTTGGATGTATAGTTGGAGTTGAGTGGAGTGTGTTAAAGGAAGAAGTCAATCAATGGTCAGGATCTGTAAGAAATAAGATCAAGTGTTGTTAGAGTATTTGTTGTTGAAAATCACAGGGAAGAAAGGTTAATTATTGATCAAGATTGACGAATTAGAATAAATATGGAATAGATCTACGTACAAAGAAGTCTTCACCTAGGAAAGTTTCGTGAAATATAATAGAGGATTCCATTATAAAAAATTATGATGAAATGTAAAGGCACGTGGATGAAAACTATTTGTCTCTTTTCACATTGGAGAAGAAAAGCACAGTTCAACATGGATAAAGCTAGGTTAGAAATATTCTCTTCCACCTCTGGGTTTACCAGGTAGGCCATGTTTTACCTACCAAGTAGTATTTAAGTATGTATAGTGGAGGAGAATCAGAATTTCAGGTGTTATAATTCCATAAAATTGAGGAAGTATTTGAAGACAGAGATAGTGAAGTTTTTGATACTCTATTGTCCTTTGGCCCTATTGACCAATTGAAAACCAAGATAACAACACTTAAGGACCAGGGTACATATTTACATGGTGTTCATAGGTGCCTTTTTTTGTTTTTTTTTGTTTTTTGTTTTTTCTTCAGAACAAACCATGAATTTTCCATAGTTTTTTGAGTGGCATGCATCTAACTATTCCTCCTCTGAAAGAGTGGTCATGGACTCAAAAAAGTCTAAAATTTTGTATCCTATTAATGCCTTAGTCATCAGGGATTAACTTACAGTCTCTTCCTCATTTACCCTAAGTTGAGAAGACTTTAATGAAGAAAACCTAATCCATTCCTTTACTAAGAAACCCTGGAAAAAAATAATTCCTTTTTCACCACTTGTTTTAGGTCAGATGTGTCTCTTTACAATCAATATTTTTTTGTAGATGTCAACCTATTCAATGAGGAAATTAATTTGGTCATTTCATTGATGAGTCAATTTTTAGGTCTTTATACTGATAGGTATGTTACTGAGCTGCTAATGAGTCTATTATTAAGAATTAGCACAAGTCAATCTAAGTCACAATTTTCCTAGTCAGTATGCCTTAAATTTGATGAATTCCTGGCTGAGATTATTCACTCTTAGTTAGTGAATTTCCACAGCACATAACATTTCAGGTTTCAATCTTATTTAGTCAGAATGTTCCTATGGTTTAATGAGGAGAATTTACAGATTCCATAGATGGTACTAATAGATGAGATCATTTGTTTAAGTATATGAATTTTTTAATGGAAGAGGTCTACAAGGTATTTTTCCAGGATAAACTACCCATGGTACTTCCAATAATGAAGGAAGCCTTACAGTTTGTACATGACATAAATATAGGATATTGGTTTCTATTGGAGGAACATTCAATAATCAGATTATATGGATTTTTTCATGAGCCATATGTCCTGCCATCCTTCCTCACTCCTAGTATTTTTGCCTTGGAGTTGGTGAGATAGAAGCTGATAGTTGAGAATGAACATTTCATAATATTTATAAAGGATTCAGAGATAAAGTTTTCTTGGGTGATTGGACCCTTCATCATAAAGAGAAAGGCTGCACTTCCTGTAATAGAAAGTTTTATAAAATAGATGGGATTTCAAAAAACTACTGCAGTAAACTATGATCCCCATCATATAATCTCAATAAAAAGACAAGTAAACAAGAGCAAGCCTTTTGGACACCAAGAATTTGTGGGTTTAGCAGAGAAAGAAAACTAGTCAGATTATACCTCACTAGTGCAGAATTCAGAGGATATGCAACAATATCCTACAACACTAGTATAGGACGTCAGTGTCACACAACATGGTGCATTGGATATAATTCCAACAGCAGAGGTTATTACCCCCATTTGCACTCATTCATAAATGACCAATAAAACAAATTTCTCAAATGCAATGGACATAGACCAAGAGAGAAGTTTAGAAACGTAAAAAAGGAAAAAGACTTAGAGTGAAGGGGAGCTGGAAGAAATGGTTAAGACTAAAGGCAAGAAGAAGCAGATGAAAGTCAATGGGCCATCTTTTGAGGTGAAAGAGTATGCATTCTCAGAGACACCCGAAGGATCTACATACACATTTAAAACAAGGGCTGAATGGTATGATAAATACAAAGATAACAGAGAGACATCCTTGAATGAGTCTCTAAAGTTGTATGTTTATGTTAGGAAGATCTCAAGCAAATATGTTTCTTTAGTAATTGTTAAGGACCATGCCAAAAATAATTTAAACTTAGCAGTAGCTACTAAAAATAGGGTGGTAGAGATGAGGCTGAATGTAGAGAATATTCCAGTCCCATACATGGTTGACTTGCACAAATAGATTGGAGAGGTCATATATAGTGATTTGCTAAAGGTTATTGTAAAGGTTTATAGGCTGCAGTCCACCAAAACAAAAATAGAAAATAAGTTAAGATAGGAGAAAGTGGAAAATAAGGCCCACTAACAACAAATAAAGAAGCTCCAAGGAGTTTTTTTGGCTACCGAGAGTGAAACAAATAAAGGAGAAGCTACTCATAAAATTCTTGCAGAAAAAGAAAACACAATCCAATTGATGAAGAAAAAAATTAAAGATCTTGTGCTACACAACTTATTTAGGAATTGGAGTTGACTGATCTGGAGAAAGAAAAAGAGACATTGAATGATGAATTAAGTGACTGTAAATCCAAAGTTTTGAAGTTTTATAATGAAAGAGAACAGTGGGAAAAAGAAAAGTTGCGTTTGATGGAATAAGTAAAGGTTCCAAAAGAAAAACAATCTATTCTGGAGAAATATATAGAAAATAAAAAGAAAGAGCTTGAGGTACAAGGAATTTCACTTGTTACACAGTCAAATGAAGAATCTGTTGTGAAATCCATGTCCTAGGTGACTTTGAAAGAGTTGGAAGTTGTTGGCCTTAGTAACAAAAACAAAAAACTGGAAGATGTAGCTTTGAAGAAGGAGGAATAATGGAAAATGATGGAAAATAAATACAAAGACCTTGTGGATAATAATGATATGTTGACAAAGCAAATGATTGGGAAATTGCCACTTCAGGGAGCAAGCAATTTAATATGGGAGATGATTATTGTAGAGGATATAAAACTTAGGCCTTACTTGAATTATATTTCAGATAAGGAGATAGTTATATATGCTGCAAAGCAAAGCTATACAATAGTAAAAGAGGTTCTGAATAAAAAACCCATAGATACAACTAGAAATACAGTTAATTTTGTAAATGGTTTGTCATAGGATGATTCGAAAACAATGACAATAAAGGACATAATTTTAGTATTTGATTGGAAAAGGAAGGTGGCTAGGAAATATCAACATCTAGATATTGTGTAGGATAAAATTGATATCATGCAACATCAAGTTAATTTTTTTATAGATTCATTTGTACCATTGTTTCGAATGGGTTTAACTTCCTTCTGGGAAGAAAAATGGTAAATTGATGTCTCAACTAGAATATCAAGCTCAGCTAGTCAGATGCAGGTTTGATCATAGAAAATTTGAAGACATGCACTAGTCTTTATCTGGAAAAACAATAATTGAAAAATTAATAGTGAATTCGAGATAATTAATACTTTTCGAGCTATTTGTGCTCAACTTCCAATAATTTCATATGTGGACCATGTAGAGTTGTGAGTGTTAGCTAAATAAATTGTCAATCTAGAGCTTCCAAATGTTGTTCAGTGGAAGACAATGGAAGAAAATGGAAAAGAAAAATACAAGTTGCACCAATGAATACATTTTGAGAGTTGTTGAATAGTAGTTTGCTTAAATTTTGTAATAAATTTATGAAGCAATTAATTAGTTAGGAGTTAGAATGGCAAATGTAATAAGGCAGTTATGTTTCCTATTTTTAACATGGAAGTATTTATCAACTCAAGGAGATTTTTGTATTTAAGCAACAATTTTTAATGTATTGGAGGTTGGAACCCGTGAGAAAAACTGTGTATTGTAAGAGAGTCCTAAATATTAATAAATTCTAGAGCTGAGCGAGTATTTTGCATATATTCTTGTATTATTTACTTTGCAGTCTATACTTTCCCCTTCTTTTTGTGAATGTGTTTCTAGTTAATCTTTTCATTCTGTTATCTTTTTCATAATTGAATGATTCTATTTTGTGTTAGAATTTATACTCATATGCTTTGATCCTTTGCTTTCAAGTATTCACAAAATTGTTCCTCTAAATTTAATATTGGATTCATCCTTGTTAGATGCCCATATTAATAGATTGTTTCTAAATTCCTCTTTTATCACCATACAACCATCTTTTTGACAGTGAATAAGTAGTTACCCATCCTCTATTTAAATTCCTTTGCAACAACACTGTTATCATATATGACTCCATGCCCAATGAGCACCGGTTTCAACCACATTCATTATTAAATTTTATTTCTTTGCAAATATTTTTAGCAACCTATGTTATTACAGGGTTGGCTATTGTACACTGAGTTAATATAATTTTGTGTTACAGCTCCATTTTCAGTCTCCATTGTTGACAATTTTGCATGATCAATTGTAATTTGTTGTGAGTGAAATTAATCTATTGCTGGTCAGAATTTCTACATGGTATCAGAACCATTGTAGGTTGTTACTCTCCTTCAAAAATTGTTTTGCAGGTTCGACATCAAGACTGGGAGCCTTCTACTGATAGCCGGGACAGATTTTCTAAAGCTATGGATTCACAGAAAACTATCTTGACTCCCTTCAACTACTTTGAATGGAAAGCAGAGATGGAGATCTTGTTGAGAGCGAAAGGCCTCTATAGGGTGACTATGGCTACAGAAGCAGAGCCCAATGCACCTGCAGAGAATATCAAATGGCACAATCGGAGAGATGAGGCTTATGGACTCCTATGTCTCAGTATTTCCCGAGACCTCCTTTTCCATCTCGATGGATTAACTTCACCGGATCAAGTATGGGAGAAGATTTATGATCTTTTTGGAAAGACAGATGAGATGAGGGGACATCAGATCGACAATGAGCTGATTTCTCTGAGTCCCAGTAGCTTTGAATCCCTGCAGCTATATTTCTCCAAGTTCAAAGCACTAGTTTTGCAACTGAAGTAGTGTGGTATCGAAAAGAAAGATGATCAGCTCGTATTGGCCATCCTCTTGAAGCTAGGACCTGACTAATCAGTCTTTTTTTCGACCTTCTATGCCACAAAACTCACAGCTCGAACCTGGAAGATGCCTAGCCTTGCAGATTTCATGGAATCTCTCACACAAGAACAAGACAAGCTGGTGATGATGGGCACCATCAAAACTTCCAAAGACCAAGCTCTAGTTGCTGGAGATTCGAGGGTGGATTCTAAAAGAAAAAAGAAAGCTAAAAATACACCTGAGCAAAGAAGACACAAGAAGCAGTCTCTGGAGGATCAACAAGGTCCCAAGAAAAATACCCAGAAGAAGAAAAACAAAGGTGAAATGAACAAGTGCTCATACTGTTCGAAGGGCAATCACACTGAAAGCTCTTGTATGAAAAAGCATATTGATATGCTGACCAATCTCCTAGAGAAGAATGGCATCTCCCTTCCAGAAAACTCAAAGAAGAGAGAAGGAGGATCAAGTTCCGATGATAGAGAGAGATTTCATGCTCTAGTTGCTGGCACATCAAGCTCACCCAGTTTTATCATAGATTCTGGAGCTTCAAGACACATGGTTTCGACTAAGGAGGCCTTATCCTCACTGGATATGTCGAAAGGACCATCTATTGTACTGGGAGATGACTCTCTCACTGAAAGCAAAGGAAAAGGATGGATAGAACTTGATCATGGTAACTTCAACAATGTGCTGTATGTCCCTGGTCTCGCCTCCAACCTTCTATCAGTGTACCAGATGACCCACAATGGGTCTCCTAAGAAAGTCATAATCTCACCAGATGAAGTTGAGATCACAGAAATCTCAAGTGGAAGAATCATTGCAAAAGGTGTAGCGAATCATGCTCACAAGGTATACATGTTTTCACACTTCCTGCCTTACTCAAACCCCTCTGCTCTTATTATCCATGCTAATGAAGCTAGAAAGCTATGGCATGAAAGATTTGGCCATTTAAATTACAAGTATTTGTCTGATCTTAGTGAGAAAGATATGGTCATAGGGTTGCCCAAGATAAAATTTTCCAAAGGAGTATGCCAAGGCTGTATCCTAGGAAAACACCGAGAGCACAAATTTGAGAAAGCCAGCCATGAGAGAACCTTTGCACCCCTCGAGCTGATTCACAGTGATGTTGATGGCCCATTCCCTCATATGTCCATGATTCAGACCAAATATGCATTGACCTTTATTGATGATTTTTCCAGGTATTGTTGGGTTCACTTCATGAAACACAAGTCATAAGTTTTTGGCCTATTCAAAGTCTTCAAGGCTTTGGTTGAAAACCAGTGTGGAAGAAAACTCAAGGTACTCAGGTCTGAAAATGGTGGTGAGTATGTCAAGACTGAGTTTATTAACTATTGTGTAGATGCAGGTATTCAGATGCAGCATTCTATCCCCTACACACCACAGCAGAATGGTGTTGCAGAGAGGAAGAATAGATCACTGAAGGAGATGGCAACATGCATGATGGAGGCCAAAACTTTGCCACCAAAGTACTGGGCCGAAGCTATCAACTGTGAAGCCTATATTCAGAATAGGGTTCCTCACAAACAGTTGGATGGCATGACTCCCTTCGAAGCATGGAGTGGGCACAAGCCAGATGTGACCCATTTAAGGATTTTTGGCTCAAAGGCATGGGCTAGAATCCCGACAGAGAAGAGGAAGGCTTTGCAGCCCCAAAGCCAAGAGTGTCTTTTTGTGGGATACTTTGAAGATTCAAAAGGGTACAAGTTGATAAATTTGAGCACAAACAAAGCCTTCATCGAAAGGCGTGTTCAGTTTGAAGAAGAACCCCTTGCAGATGTGGAAATTGGTGAAGCCTCTTCACCACTTGAACCTCAAGAAGTAAGTAAAGAGTTTGTTGAACATGCTGATTCTGATTTGTCTGATGGAGATGAGTTTATTGCAGACCCAAACAGCCCCAAAAGGCCTAAATGGGCAGCCAAGACACTACATGCAGCAGGACAGTTAGCTGGGGATCCCAATGACCCAAGGAGGACTAGCTCTCAATTTGAGAGTGGTCTGTGCATGAAGGATCCTGAGTTTGCTGAAAAATGCTATTTGATGGTGGAGTCTTATCCTCAAACATATGAAGAACCAGAAGGAGATCCAAGATGGCAGGCTGCCATGAATGAGGAGTTCAACTCGCTACAGAAGAGCAACACATGGGAGCTAGTGGATCTTCCTCCAGGGAGAAAACTAGTACAGTGTAAGTGGGTCTATAAGACCAAATTTGCTGCTGATGGTTCACCACTGAAGTACAAGGATATATTGGTAGCTAAAGGCTACTCACAGGTTCATGGCATCGATTACAATGAGACTTTTTCCCCAGTGGCAAAGATGGATTCAATCAGGCTAGTTCTAGCCATTGCAGCATCAAGGCAATGGGAGGTACATCACATGGATGTAAAATGTGCCTTTCTAAATGGTGATCTCACTGAGGAGATATATATGCAGAAGCCCCAAGGTTTTTCTACTGACCATTCTCTTGTGTACAGGTTGAGAAAGTCATTGTATGGGCTAAAGCAAGCCCCCAGGGCTTGGTATGCCAAGATAGATAGCTTCTTGTAATCTCTGAATTTTTTTTGGTGCAAATCAGATTCGAGTGTCTATATGAAGTTAATTAATGGTTCATTAATGATCATTGTGTTATATGTTGATGACCTCCTCATTACAGGAAGCTCACAGGTTGAGATTGCTTCCCTAAAAGGAGTTATGAACCAAGCCTTCTCCATGACAGATTTGGGGCTCTTAAGTCAATTTCTGGGGCTTGAGATTGCTCAAACCAAAGATGGAATCAAGGTGCACCAGTCCAAATATGCCTTGGTTTTTCTGATCAAATTGAGAATGCAAGATTGCAAAGCAAGCAAAACTCCTTTCCTTTCAGGAGTGAAGCTGGAGGAAGATGATTCTCCATCGATGGTAAACAACAATTTGTATAGATAGTTGATTGGATGTTTATTGTATTTGACACATACTCGACCTGATATTTGTTATGCAGTCAGTGTTGGTTCTAGATTCATGGATCAGCCCCATGAGATCCATTGGAAAGCAGCCAAGAGGATCCTTAGCTTTGTTCAGGGAACAAGGACACATGGGATTTTCTATAAAGCCAATTCTGACCTTGAGTTAATTGGTTTTACTGACAGTGATTGGGAAGGTGATAGAACAGATAGGAAGTCCACTTCAGGTTATGTGTTCATGCTTGTAGAAGGGCCAATCAGCTGGGCAAGCAAGAAACAGAGTGCCATTGCACTCTCGTCTAGAGAAGCTGAGTACAGAGGAGTTGTCAATGCAGCAACTCAGTGTTTATGGTTGCAGGGTTTACTTGGAGAGTGTGGTTTCGAACCTGAGTACTCAACTACCATCTACTGTCATAACCAGAGTACCATTCAAATTTGCAAAGATCCAGTTCAGAAGTAGAGAACCAGACACATTGAGATTCACATGCACTACATCAGAGAGCTTGTGCATGATGGCACCATTCACCTACTCTTCTGTTCATCTTCAGAACAAGTAGCTGATATATTCACCAAAGAATTTTGTGAGAATACCTTCAGCAATCTCAAATCACTGCTGGGGATTGCTGATCATGCTGTCAAAGCATGAGTGGAGACAAGATTCTACAATTTTGTTTTACAGTCCATGTTTAAGGGAGGATTTTCCCAAGTTGGTTTTGCCTCTTTCCTTGGTTCATATGGACTTGCAGTATGTAAAAGGGTGACTAAGCCTTGTTGCTAGGCCCTATATTTTGATTTATTACTCATAAATTCAGGCTTAAGGAGGGGTGTTAGAATAATCAAACCCATAGTATTACCCACTTAGACATTAATTCATTTATTTTTGTCATATTTGCCTAGTCCATGAGTCCCACCATGTGCAAGTTGCTAATTGCCTATCCATAGAGGTCAATCTATTGCTGGTATCATTTATTGATCATTCATTAATGTGTGTTCTTTAATTCTTCTTCTTGTCTCATTATGCTAATTCTCTACAATTCTCTGTGAGGTTAATTGTGTGCTTAGATCCTTAGCCAGTTTATAAAATTCCTTATGCCATCAAGGCTTTAGAATTTCTACATGGTATTAGAGCCATTGTAGGTTGTTAGTCTCCTTCAAAAATTGTTTTGCAGGTTCCACATCAAGACTGGGAGCCTTCTACTGACAGCCGGGACAGATTTTCTAAAGCTATGGATTCACGGAAAACTATCTTGACTCCCTTCAACTCTTTTGAATGCAAAGCAGAGATGGAGATCTTGTTGAGAGCGAAAGGCCTCTACAGGGTGACTATGGCTGCAGAAGCAGAGCCCAATGCAGCTGTAGAGAAGATCAAATGGCACAATCGGAGAGATGAGGCTTATGGCCTCCTATGTCTCAGTATTTCTCGAGACCTCCTTTTCCATCTCGATGGATTAACTTCACCGGATCAAGTATGGGAGAATATTTCTGATCTTTTTGGAAAGATAGATGAGATGAGGGGACATCAAATCAAGAATGAGCATATTTCTCTGAGTCCCAGTAGCTTTGAATCCCTGCAGCTATATTTCTCCAAGTTCAAAGCACTAGTTTTGCAGCTGAAGCAGTGTGGTATTGAAAAGAAAGATGATCAGCTCGTATTGGCCATCCTCTCGAAGCTAGGACCTGACTACTCAGTCTTTGTTTCGACCTTCTATGCCACAAAACTCATAGCTCAAACCTGGAAGATGCCTAGCCTTGTAGATTTCATGGAATCTCTCACACAAGAACAAGACAAGCTGGTGATGATAGGCACCATCAAACCTTCCAAAGACCAAGCTCTGGTTGCTGGAGATTCGAGGGTGGATTCTAAAAGCAAAAAGAAAGCTAAAAATCCACCTGAGCAAAGAAGAGACAAGAAGCAGTCTCCGGAGGATCAACAAGGTCCCAAGAAAAATACCCAGAAGAAGAAAAACAAAGGTGAAATGAACAAGTGCTCATACTGTTCGAAGGGCAATCACACTGAAAGCTCTTGTATGAAAAAGCAGATTGATATGCTGACCAATCTTTTGGGGAAGAATGGCATCTCCCTTCCAGAAAACTCAAAGAAGAGAGAAGGAGGATCAAGTTCCGATGACAGAGAGAGAGTTCATGCTCTAGTTGCTGGCACATCAAGCTCACCCAGTTTTATCATAGATTCTGGAGCTTCAAGACACATGGTTTCGACTAAGGAGGCCTTCTCCTCACTGGATATGTCGAAAGGACCATCTATTGTACTGGGAGATGACTCTCTCACTGAAAGCAAAGGCAACGGAAGGATAGGACTTGATCATGGTAACTTCAACAATGTGCTGTATGTCCCTGGTCTCGCCTCCAACCTTCTATCAGTGTACCAGATGACCCACACTGGGTCTCCTAAGAAAGTCATATTCTCACCAGATGAAGTTGAGATCACAGAAATATCAAGTGGAAGAATCATTGCAAAAGGAGTAGCGAATCATGCTCACAAGGTATACATGTTTTCACACTTCCTGCTTTACTCAAACCCCTCTGCTCTTCTTATCCATGCTAATGAAGCTAGCAAGCTATGGCATGAAAGATTTGGCCATTTAAATTACAAGTATTTTTCTGACCTTAGTGAGAAAGATATGGTCATAGGGTTTCCCAAGATAAAATTTTCCAAAGGAGTATGCCAAGGCTGTATCCTAGGAAAACACCCAGAGAACAAATTTGAGAAAGCCAGCCATGAGAGAACCTCTGCACCCCTCGAGCTGATTCACAGTGATGTTGCTGGCCCATTCCCTCATATGTCCATGAGTCAGGACAAATATGCATTGAACTTTATTGATTATTTTTCCAAGTATTGCTGGGTTCACTTCATGAAACACAAGTCAGAAGTTTTTGGCCTGTTCAAAGTCTTCAAGGATTTGGTTGAAAACCAGTGTGGAAGAAAACTCAAGGTACTCAGGTCTGACAATGGTGGTGAGTATGTCAATACTGAGTTTATTAAATATTGTACAGATGCAGGTATTCAGATGTAGCATTCTATTCCCTACACACCACAGCAGAATGGTGTTGCAGAGAGGAAGAACAGATCACTGAAGGAGATGGCAACATGCATGATGGAGGCCAAAAATTTGCCACCAAAGTACTGGGCTGAACCTATCAGCTATGCAGCCTATATTCAAAATAGGATGCCTTACAAACAGTTGGATGGCATGACTCCCTTCGAAGCATGGAGTGGGCACAAGCCAGATGTGACCCATTTAAGGATTTTTGGCTTAAAGGCATGGGCTAGAATCCCGACAGAGAAGAGGAAGGCTTTGCAGCCCCAAATCCAAGAGTGTATTTTTGTGGGATACTCTAAAGATTCAAAAGGGTACAAGTTGATAAATTTGAGCACAAACAAATCTTTCATCGAAAGGTGTGTTCAGTTTGAAGAAGAACCCCTTGCAGATGTGGAAATTGGTGAAGCCTCTTCACCACCTGAACCCTAAGAAGTAAGTAAAGAGTTTGTTGAACATGTTGATTCTGATTTGTCTGATGGAGATGAGTTTATTTCAGACCCAAACAGCCCCACAAGGCCTAAATGGGCAGCCAAGACACTACATGTAGTAGGACAGTTAGCTGGGGATCCCAATGACCCAAGGAGGACTAGATCTCAATTTGAGAGTGGTCTGTGCATGAAGGATCTTGAGTTTGCTGAAAAATGCCATTTGATGGTGGAGTCTGATCCTCAAACATATGAATAAGAATTAGGAGATCCAATATGGCAAGCTTCCATGAATGAGGAGTTCAACTCGCTACAGAAAAGCAACACATGGGAGCTAGTGGATCTTCCTCCAGGGAGAAAACTAGTACAGTGTAAGTGGGTCTATAAGACCAAATTTGCTGCTGATGGTTCACCACTCAAGCACAAGGCTATATTGGTAGCTAAAGGCTACTCGCAGGTTCATGGGATTGATTACAATGAGACTTTTTCCCCAGTGGAAAATATGGATTCAATCAGGCTAGCTCTAGCAATTGCAGCATCAAGGCAATGGGAGGTACATCATATGGATGTAAAATGTGCCTTTCTGAATGGTGATCTCACTGAGGATATATATATGCAGCAACCCCAAGGTTTTTCTACTTACCATTCTCTTGTGTGCAGGTTGAGAAAGTCATTGTATGGGCTAAAGCAAGCCCCCAGGGCTTGGTATGCCAAGATAGATAGCTTCTTGCTATCTTTGAATTTTGTTCAATGCAAATCATATTTGAATGTCTATCTGAAGGTAATTAATGGTTCATTAATGATCATTGTGTTATATTTTGATGACCTCCTCATTACAGGAAGCTCACAGGCTGAGATTGCTTCCCTAAAAGGAGTTATGAACCAAGCCTTCTCCATGATAGATTTGGGGCTCTTAAGTCAATTTCTGGGTCTTGAGATTGCTCAAACCAAAGCTGGAATCCAGGTGCACCAGTCCAAATATGCCTTGGATTTGCTGATCAAATTCAGAATGCAAGATTGCAAAGCAAGAAAAACTCCTTTCCTTTCAGGAGTGAAGCTGGAGGAAGATGATTCTCCACTGATGGTAAACAACACTTTGTATAGACAGTTGATTGGATGTTTATTGTATTTGACACATACTCGACCTGATCTTTGTTATGCAGTCAGTGTTGCTTCTAGATTCATGGATCAGCCCCATGATATCCATTGGAAAGCAGCCAAGAGGATCCTTAGCTTTGTTCAGGGAACAAGGACACATGGGATTTCCTATAAAGCCAATTCTGACCTTGAGTTAATTGGTTTTACTGACAGTGATTGGGCAGGTGATAGCATAGACAGGACATCCACTTCAGGTTATGTGTTCATGCTTGCAGAAGGGCCAATCAGCTGGTCAAGCAAGAAACAGAGTGCCATTGCACTCTCATCTACAGAAGCTGAGTACAGAGGAGTTGTCAATGCAGCAACTCAGTGTTTATGGTTGCAGGGTTTACTTGGAGAGTGTGGTTTCGAACCTGAGTACTCAACTACCATCTACTATGATAACCAGAGTACCATTCAAATCTGCAAAGATCCAGTTCAGAAACAGAGAACCAGACACATTGAGATTCACATGCACTACATCAGAGAGCTTGTGCATGATGGCACCATCCACCTACTCTTCTGTTCATCTTCAGAACAAGTAGCTG
>LPNX010588269.1:4798-37298 GCA_001517045.1 Pseudotsuga menziesii
TGAACAACAACACAAAGGGGGTATCCATGGTCCCTGCTCAATAACTTGTCATTCATTTCATACGCAAGCAGCACATCAGCTTCAGGATTTGTGGCCTGCAACAGAGGTATTGAAGCTTTGTATGGTCCTCCATTTTCTTCCTTACAAACATCCACACTAGTAAATTCAACATGCCTGCCTCCGGCCTTTGTAACTTTGGTATGTTCAGGTATTCCTGCAAGTTTTAGAACATCTGAAGGCTTTTCTCCTTCCCAAGTAGCATTGCCTAATGTACCTGTATCCCATCCAACGCCTTTCACTGGCCTTGACTTGTTCATCGCTGTCCTTCGGTTACCTCTACACTGTCAGAATCATCTAGTATAGGAATCGATTAAGGCACTTCTTGGAGTTTCAATGCATGACAGAACAATCAAAATGTATGCCCCAAAGACCAGCCAACAAGCTAGTCAGACCTTCCAGAAAAGCAAAAGTGCTGATAGTAAAATATTGGAGCTTAGATATGAACTTAGATCTGACTTTGAATCAAGCTGCCTTCTCTCAGAGGGTATTAGTATTTGCCCAGCTGTTGGAACTTGTTGCTTTCAGCAGTAATGAGTCCCCTCCATAATGTCTGGACTATTGATCGATTTATAACCCAGCAATAATTAGACCATCAAATGCTCTGCACTAGGATATAGTAGTAAGTTTTAATAGCTGAGATAACCTTCAAGCACTCTAAACGTGCTCCACCATAAGGAAGCATTCTCTTCTCTCCATAGCGCAAGCCCAAAAGATGCATATGCCGAATATTCTCTTGCTGCATGTCTTAAAAAGGGGCTGCATGTTGTCCAGTCTTTGAGAAGCATATTACTTTGACCTTATGTGCTCCGGGCTCGTGACTTAATCCACAGCTTGAATCATGGTTCGATTAGAGGCCAAATACCTTCGACCTGTCAGATTTTCCACAATGCAAAGACTTTCACCACACCCAGGACACCTGCAGTCGGTCTTGGGGTTTGACTCAGCGGGTTCTATTTATATATCCATCTATGAATTGACATGTGGACTGGAATTTGATGATTAATATGTAGCTTAATATTTGGCACATTCAAGAGCACGACATTTAAATTTGCATATGGAAACATTTTCGGCAGCTAAAGTCATTCTGGAAAACCGTATTAGCTGCCGAAACTGGCCTGTTTTGGCAGTTAAGTAAACTTCCACAGACTTAGTTGATTACCGAAAGCTGAAATTTTGAATTTTGAAGGCCATGACTCACAGAAATAAAAATTTTAACCCATTCTATCACCCAAAATGACGGTGTACGTTTTGGGAGATAACAGATGCTTGTGTTGATTCTTCATATCAGTTTGCTGACTTTTTCGATGATAACATACTTTCAATGGATTATAGTAGAAATTTCTTAGTTCCTGCTATGAGATTATCATGTTATGAAGAAGAAGTTGCTGCTCTTCAACCTCTTACTATTGATATAAGAAATAAGTTGCCATTCTTGACTTATGGTCACTTTCAGAATTTTATTTGTTCAAGTTTTGATCAAGGGTTTTATTTAAAGGTCGAAGAGCAGTTTGAAAAGCCCTTGGTTTCCATTCTTGATCCAAAGTTTAAAAAGAACAGTAATGGAGAGGAAGAGAATGCTTCACTTTATGATGAATATAATTAAGACATTGAAGTTTTAAATCGGAAATTTCATGATCCCATGGCTTCTTGGATGGAGTTGTACTTTTCAAAGGTTTCTAATGCTCCATATTTTGGCATACTTCCTATTTCCAGTCATAAGTATCAGCTGCCTACATACTCTTTATTTCATTTATCACATCTTTTGTGGGTTTTCTCAAACAGTAGCATGCATGAAATTATGATTCTCAATCAAATGGTTTCTTGGCTTCACTGGAAGTATGATTACACTTGATTGGCTTGTTTCCTCCGATTAGAAGTAGGAGTAAATAACAGAATAAGCTCTCTATATGAGCATGCAGATTCTTTTCAGTATGCTGGTTTGTAGTAGTATTTTTTTCATTTCAGAGGTATGTGTTCAGAGTTTGACAAAGTTGCAGAGATTTGGTAAATGACTCCATCACCCAATGAATACGGCACAAGGTCTATAGGTTTTTGAAGCCTCACAAGGAGGAATTCATCCCGCAGCAAGAGCCAGATGTTATAACTGGATCTTGTTCTTAGTTTATCTGTTCTTTTTGTCCCAATTTTCAACCATTGGTTTAAAATGATTTTATATTTCATGTTGATTTTAAGAATTTTTGACAATCAATAATTTTGGTTGGATTTAATGCTTTTAATGGTTGAATCATTTCATTATTTTAATTTTAAGGTTTGTCTTTTGGGCTTATTAGTTAATATGTACATCTTTAAGCTTTCAAAAACTTATAATAAAAGCTCATTCCAAGTTTTGATTTATAATCTAACTCTCATTTTTTAGTCATTTGTCAAATATTTCATGAGGAGATTCCTGTAGCAGCTCTATTTTTCCTATTTTTGTCATTGTCATTGGGAGCCGATTACAAGGAGATGGAAATGAATTCAGGAAAACCAAAAGATGTTTTTGTCCACAACAAAATCAATCACAAAAACCTCTCTCAATTTTTCAACATCTGTTATCGTTTGAGAGATTAGAATTCATCTTTGTGGCCTATTTTCAGGGTTTGAATTATTTAATAATTTCCTGTTTTAGTCACAAATGTTCAGAACATATTTTGATCAATTGAAGAGGAATTTTGAAAAACAAAGAGAGGTTTTTGTTCATGACATACTCATTTAAACAAACCCTTCTCAGGTTTTACACAAGTGTTCCGAATCGAGATATATGAAGGCGTATTTGAGACCAAAATTTCCAGAAATTCGCCAAATTTCCCCAAATCCGATTTGCTATTTTTGGGTTAATTATCTTTAAAGATTTTGAGTTATCATGTAACTAATTGAAGTAACTGTTTCAAATTTCGACCTAGAAGGTAATTATGGAACTAATTTACTTTTGTAATGATAAAAGGAAGACAAACATACAGTTTTGAGGGGGGGATTTTTCACTTAAGGAGAGGCTTTTGGAGCTTTGATTTCTCAAGCTAGCACTTATAACTCTTATGTAAGTGGATGACTGTTATTGATTATATATAAACTAATAAGCCCTTTTACATGTCATTTTTTTTCATTTCTGATCTATTTGATTGCTTAGTCTACAATTTCATTTCTTGTTTAAAGTTTTATTCATGTAAATGCTTGTATCCTGTGGGTGGAATTAGTATTTCATGTGTAATGTTTATGGCTTATTGGGATGTGTTTTATCCCCAGTTTATCCAACTTGCATGATTGAGTTCTGTATTAGCTTGTAGATGTTTATTTCCTCCTTGCTGATGAAGTTTTCAAAACCAAAACCATAAACCAAAACCCTAAAACCTATTTTATTTAATTTTACTTTTGAGATTATGTTGGCTTGTTCTTCTAGTAGTCTAAGAACAATTTCTGGCACAAACATGTACAATAAGGAAAATGAGAACTTAGTAAGGAATAATCAACAATGCACATGTATGGAGGAGACCAAGGAGCTACCAATTTCTGTGGGTGGTGAAGCAGAAAAAAATTACATCAAGAGGATCGAAAGTCACTCCCAAATGAATCTGAAAAAAGATGAGGAAACATCACATGAGAATGAATAATAGTACCTTGAAACTATTGAATATCATTATGAAACACATTCTACTGTGGACATGGACCAAATGGAATCTACTGATGGATGATTGAACTGTGAAGGAGTACCTATTGATGGGTGCTCACAACTCTATGTTGGTGACAAAGAGATCATATTTGAAAATATTGCTACAAGACAAATTTCTCATAAGCATGAATATGAATACCTTGTGACAGATAATGAAGAACTAAGATCAACTTCCCCATCACCACTTAAGCTTCAAGAAGTTGATCAAATTAAGAAGAAAGAAGAAGAAGAGGTTCACTCCCACAAACCATCCTTCAATGAAGGGTCTTTCAAGATGAATGAAATGGATATCCATGAGGCCCTTAGCATACTACATGACACCAAAGCATTGGTGTCAAATTCTTGTTGAAAAATTTCTTCATTGGAGGAGCCATCCTTCCTTGAAGACATGGAGAAGATTCAAAGGGAAATGTGCAACATTGAAGGTAATTTCATGTCTTTGATTTTTGATAGAAACAAATTGGTTGAGCTTAATGAATGGTTACATGAATCATACTTGAATAATAATGAGTATATCCATAGGCTCAAAAATCAAAATGAGCAACTTCTTAAGATGTTGCAAGATACTTGTTGTTCCTCCTATGTTTCATATTTTCATATGGTAGTTTGCTTGGAGGATTCTCATGACATGAGGGATCATGAGAGACATGGAAAATTGCAGGTTATTAATGTTTTTGAACATGAACTTGATGAGATCCAATCACTTGTTGTGGTGGAAGAGGAATTTGAGTTTCCTCTTGAAAATGGTTGCACACTTTTTGAATAAGTGCACGATTCCACTACCTTGGAACCAACCTATGAGGAATTTTTTTGCATTTTTGAGGGAGGTGCATGTTCCTACCCCTATGGAGCTTTCACATGATGAAAATTGTGCACTTTATAATCCTTTGGGTGAGTTGGTTCTTTCTCCTACATCCCACACTTCCATATTTTGCAGCATTCATCCTAATGAAGTATGGGTGAAATGTTTCTTTTTAATGGTGCCACATGAGGAGTATGAAACCCCTATCTCTACTTTTGATGATGACATGATTAGAGAACCATATTATTTACATTTGCAGCAACATCCATTTTTACATTATGATGATACACATATACATGGATGCACCTATGGTATTCACTTGAGTCACTTGGAGACTTGTGATTTTCCTTGCTCCTTGCCTAGTCCATTTGATGTTAGAGGAACTTCATCCCACACTTGGGTAAAGATATATATGATTGAAGAACATTATTTTTGGCAGAAACACATCTGTGATTTCATGATGATATACATATTCATGGGTGTATTGATGAGACTTCTTTGAGCCACTTGAAGTCTTCATGTTTTCTTTGCTCCTTATTTGGTTCAAATTTTGGTGGAGGTTATTCATTCAATTCTTGGATGAAAGAACACATGACTGATTATATTGATGCACATTATATATTTTTGGAGTAACATTATGGGACATGGGATCCTCACCTATGTCATTGGGGCAGATCTGATATAATACTTGATGCTTGTGTGTATGGGCCACATGGTGATCTACTTACTTGGATGTACAAGCGCTTTCATGATTATTTGATGAGGTACCTTCTTGATGTACATTTGTATGACATTGTTATGTACTTTCATGATCTATATTTTGTACTCATGATGTTTGGAAGGGTGCAATACCAACAATGGGATCCTAGAATTGCTTGGTTTCATCTCACTTGGAGTAGAAGTTTGGTTGTTGGTTTGAGAAAGCAAACCAACCTTTAGTTATTTGAGTTCATCTTTGCAGAGCAGTGTTCTAGTTTCCTATGTGGGAGAAATTTTGAGAGATGGATTCAATTTTCACATGCTTGGTTTTCATGGAATTTCATCATAGAAATTTCACACCATGCATGTATCAGGATCATATGGGACTTTGGGATCATTTTTGGCCTCATTGGTTTCAATTGTGGGGGCAACAAGTAGCATTGGAGATTTATTCACCACTTGAGAAGATGATTGTAATCAGAGTAGTGTAGCAACTAGCATGGTGGTTCCTCTCTGAAATTTTCTTGGAATATTAAGAAACTCAATGCTTGGTAACTCAACACCAACTTAAAAGAATTATATAGAAGCAAAAAGGGGTGAAAGTTTAGAAAAGGTTTCCAAAATACGGAGATAAATATTAT
The DNA here is from genome assembly GCA_001517045.1 of Pseudotsuga menziesii. NCBI lineage: Eukaryota > Viridiplantae > Streptophyta > Pinopsida > Pinales > Pinaceae > Pseudotsuga > Pseudotsuga menziesii. The sequence goes on from LPNX010588269.1 coordinate 10,668, forward strand.
TTGCAGAAATTTGGTTTTTATGGATTTGATTAATCATTTTGGTGTTAGTGGTGATGTTACAAGATATATCAATATGCACAATCCACATCTCTTTACTTTTGGGAACAAAAAATTACAGTACATGAGTGCCACTACTCAAGTTGCTGCTAAAGAAAATCAATGAGAAGAACCACAAGAGAGCACTTGGTGCAAGGGAAGGAGTACCAAATGAGGATGCCACTTGGGAATATAAATTTTTTTGCAAAATACAAACTTGGCATTGCTAGAGGATAATCAATCTTGAGTGGGGAGGATTTGTCATGTCCCCAACTAAATAATTTCCAAATAAGACTATTTGGAAATAATGTTTCACCAGCCTACTAGTTCCCTAGTTTGAGATGGAGACATAAATTTTGTAATAAGGGGCTATGGGAACCAAAAGGACATTAGTTTACCATATTCACATTTAAATGGGTCACATAAATGATAAATGATAAGAAAATAATGTGGCATGGTTTCATGAAGACACTTGGAAGCTTGTGAAGCCTTTGGGTGACTAGATTTCCTACACACTTGGCATGATATTCATTCAAATTCGAATACATGGGTAATGTAACATTATTGGATGTTAATGTGGTGTCAAATATCATATAATGAGCCAAGGAAGGAGATTTTATGCACTCTATGACAACAAATGATGGAAGATTCTATGGAAAGTATGACAAATTCAAACCTGATTTCTAACATATGAAAAATATGACATGTCAGGGCTAAAAATATCCATCAAGAGGTCGAATCTGGTAGTTAGAGGCAGCCATTCAAATTGGGGAAAGAATTGTAGCATGAAGAGGAAGACAAGTGTCATGAGAGTTACTAAACCACTAAGATGAGTTGGAGGAATCTCATGGAGGTAAATTAGACCTTAGGAGGCCTCATGAAGTTAATAAAAGGATGTCATGAGTAATAATAATAGATTTTGATCATTTTTAATTGTCCTTTGGAATTTTGGAGAGCTTTTGCTTGTCCATTGCACGGTGAGTGTTCACTCTCCCCGCTTGTGAACCGATTTGAAGGGAGTTGGATTCCTTTCCAAGCTGGTTGATGGAGAGGCCATTCAGAACTCTCATGGGATATTAATGAAGGAGTTTTATTTTCAGGTTGAATTTCCATACAGTCGAATTCTCATCTATCTCCCCATTCTCTCATTCCTTCTTTTCCATCCCCCCACACTCTCATTTAATGGCACACTTGTTGAGGTGATTCTTGCGCCTTTATGAGGATAGTTGATGGCAAAGCTTTGATTTATGATGTATGGATCTGTAATAAATATATATATTCTCTATAGGTCTAAATATCTTAAATACATCCATGAAAGGCTCACATTCCCCATGCTCTTGAATAACTAGTTTGCATGGATTTGGATTCAATATTGAAGTAGCTTTATATCATATTTGTATGAGGACATTTATATGAGTTTTATCATAATTGGGAATCAATATATTGTGTATGGATATGTAATAATATTTCCACATTATCTGCAATTGGAAATATCAGAGATACACGTATGAAAAGCTTGCATACTCATGTCCTTGTATCACTAGTCTTCATGGATTTGGCTTCAATCTTGAAGTAGTTTTATACCAGTTTTGTATGAGGGATATTCTATGAGTTGGATGATGTTGGGAAAGAAATATATCATGCATTACTCTGTATTTTAATTTCCATATCCTATGTGGGTGGAAATCCAAGAAACTCATGTTTGAAAAGCTTGCATTCCCATGCCATTGAATCACTAGCTTCCATGACTTTAGCTTTAATCTTAAAGGAGTCGTGTATCATATTTGTATGAGGGATGTTCTCTGATTTTGATGATGTTTTGACAGACATATATGATGTGTCACTCCTAAATTTCATGTTCCTATGCTCTGTGGGTCGAAATCCAAGAAATCCATATGCGAAACTCTTGCATTCCCATGCCATTGAATCACTAGTTTCCATGACTTTGGATTCAATCTTGAAGGAGTATTGTATCAGATTTGTGGGAGGGGTTTCCTTTTAGTTTTATGTCATTTGGGAAGAAATTTTCATTCCATATAGTAACACCATGTTTCATATTACTCTAAGAACCATGTATTCTACCTTTCCTATGTCAAGTCTAGCTAGTAATGCAAATTCCCCTTAGGCGATTTCTATGAAAGTTACCCTACAAATGTTGTAGATAATAATCCACTTGCATAAATTAATAAAAATGATTAAGGGAAGTCATTTATGTATGATACTCATTCCCATACTTTGTTCTGAAATTTGGGAGGGTCATACTTGATTTGGAGAGCTAGTTTAGCCATCACCCTTGAGGGAATTTGAACACAATTTCCTAGTAATTTTGGTCTTTTTGTCATTAGCCCCAAACACATTTTTAGAGGTATAAATTCTGATACAAAGTATCCATAAACCACCTTGGGATGTTTTAAGACTCATCATACCATTTCCTTTCAAATTCGGGACCATTTGGTGAAAGTTGGAACCCTCTAGTGTCATGACTAGTTAAGCTCGAATTTTGCCCAATTTGTCCATTTCTCCAAAATTTCCAAAAAGGGACGTTACAAGGCTGAACCTTATTTGTTTTTCTCTACAGGGTTGTAGCTCAGGCCATTGAAGGATCATTTCAACCTAGACAAAGAGGCTATGATTTATTCTCTAGTATGGACTCGCTTGTATTCTCTGCCATGTGAATACTGGGAACTTGAGATCCTAGAGGACATAGGTAATACTTTGGGAAAATTTGTGAAGGATTCGGACCAGACAAAAAAATGAAGATACACATCCTCTTCCAATATCTATGTGTACATGGATATGTCGGGGGAGCTACCCTAAGTTATAAATATGACCTTGGAGGATGGGGATTAGGTGTGTCCCATTAATTATGAGCATATTCCCTTAAGGTGTATGCAGTGCCATGAGTACAGGATATTTGGTAGGGATTTCCCCCAAAATAACCCTGCCTTGGGTATTCCCCAAGGGACCCATGAAAAATATTTGGAATAGGATAGATTTACCTAGGTGCACAATAGACGGAAACAAGAAAAGCGTCCCAGCAATCTAGTGCATAATAGGAAACCGACAGAGAAGAAGACAAGTAATACAAACAAATTTGAAACCTTGAATCAGGTGGGGGAAGAACTGAGAGATCTAAATGGGGGGAATAGGAAAGCATAAAACACTATTGGGAAAGATCCCTTATCAGCACCCTAGGACACTCAGGAGGGCACAGACAAACAATTAGAGGTAATGGAGGATGACCAACATGAGGAGGTAGAGGACATGTATCTGGGGGAGATAGAGCTAGATGCGATTGAGAATGAATGCAATAAGAATGGAAAGGGGTTTGTCCCAAGCAGGAATATAGAAACATTACGGGAATCCATATTGAAAACAATGGCCTTCCCCCAACTAGGTATATCAAAATACCCTTCAAAGGGTATTAAGAGGAAGTAGTTGGAAGAAGGTGAAAGGTGAGGAAGAAAGACCAATAGATAGTGAATTGCAAAGGTGGGAACCAGATTGGTGGAGTCGGGCTAGTACCCTACAATAAAAGAGACCTCTTTTTGAATTCAAACAGCTTTCTCAATTAAGGCTATATCTTGGAAAATTCATGGGGTGATTCACCCTTGCAAAATAAAGACTCTCAGAAATAAGTTGAGAATGGAGAATCCAATGATTATTTTCTTGCAAGAAATAAAATGTGGTTTATAGGTTATGAAGGAAATAGGATATAGAGAATGGAGAGGTAGTGAAACAGTGGCAATTGATGCACATGGAATGGTAGGTGATTTGGCAATTATATGGAATCCAAATGAAGTCTGCATAACAGACTATCGTGCAACTCGGTTCTCCCTATCTGCCTATTTTCAGATTTGCAATACAGATGTGCGAGGAAATCTCATGAGCATATACAACCCAAGTGTTTTTCATCAAAAGAGGACCTTTCTAGAAACTCTGAGTGGGGAAGTAAGGGAAATAGGAGACAAGAAATAGATTATGGGTGGAGGTTTTAACATGATCACCTCTCTAGAGAAGAAAAAGGGCGATAGGGTGATTCTTGGAGCGACCAATGAAGCTCTTAAGGAATTCATAGAAGACAACATATTGGTGGATGTGGAAATAGGAATGGATGATTCACCTGGAACAATTGACACAGGGGGGAGCACCGTGTAGCCTCCAGGTTGGATGGAGTCTTACTTCTGAGGGACTGGCCAGTGGGGGGATATGACTGCCATGGTCCTCCCATCTATTGGATCATATCATTGGACAGTGTGTTTGACATGGGAATGTATTGGTACCCCAAATAAGAAACCTTTTCTCTTTGAACAATTCTGGCTTGAGAACAAGGACTCTAAACAATTTTTCCAGCAATGGTGGGAGGAGTTGGAAACCATGAGGGGAACACAAATGCACCAATTCCAGCAGAATTTAAAAGCTCTAAAGGATAGGATCCATACTTGGAATAAGGAGGAATTTGGAAATATATTTAAGGACAAAAAATGTCTTATGGAACAACTCGAAGAGATACAAAGGGAGGGAATGAATAATGGGTACAACGAAGAGTTGAAACAATAGAAATAGTCAACCATGGACCATCTCAATTCCTAAGAACGCCAGGAGGAGGTATACTTGAAGCAAAAGTCAACGAACCAATGGATCCAAGAGGGAGAGAAACATAATTTATTTTCACCAATTCATGGTCCAAAACAAATCAAATACCAAATTAATGTAACTAAAGATGGAGACAAGACAATATGTGGAGACAAGGGAAGAGATGGAAGAAGAATTGATTAACTACTTTGGGAAAATAATGAAGGAAGATCATATTGATATATCAGAGAACATAACAAATATCACAAGGCACATCTGCACTCTTATCACTCCATGACAAAATGAACACCTAATGAAATGGGTGGAGTTGAGAGAGGTGCATTGTTTAATTTAGAAAAGCTTAGGATCCTCAGGATGGAATGAACTCACTGTGAAAGAAGGTTGAAGGTGAAAGAAGCAATTCAATGTACAATGATCAAACATTCATGGCGAAATTGGACAACCAAGAGACAAAAATTGGTCAGCATAACATTACATCAATTATCATTAACCTTTGTGTAATACAATGATGGTACAATAAAGAGAATTCGAATACACTAGGTATGATTCAAATTCACCAACTTGGACTGATTCCAGCGCTAACTCAATGTGGGAAAATCACCACTAGGTGCTCACTAATGAAACTCAAGACAAATAAATCAATTCTCAGTCAATTAATTGAACATGGTAGGTAGGAAAAGGCACCTACCTCCCAAAATTAGGAAAATGTGGTGCTAGACTAACTAGAGATGAACTAACTGATGTCCATCGGAGGATAACTCAATTCATACTAGGGTGAACTGCTGATGGGACTCCCATGACTCAGTGTGGGCTCCTAAATTATAGGGATTGTCATATGGAGCTCCTAAACTCATGCAAACTTGCACATCAAGTGGTAGGTGGGCCCCAGATGAGTTCCCCATGGCACTAGTGAAGTGGAAACAGACTCCTAAGCTAGGAAATAATATTTAGACTATGGTGGTCAAGGGAATATTATTAATTAATCCTAACATGGAGGAAGTTGTGAACTAAATGGAGGATGGGAAAGTGCATGGTCCGGATGGATTCACTACAAACTTTTTCCATCAATTTTGGGACCTAATTAAGGAGGACATGGGAAAAAATTTTGAGGACTTGTGACAGCAGAGAGTGGTGCTGTAGGATTTTAATTCAACCTTTCTTAGCCTCATTCCAAAGGTTGATGGTGCTAACTCACCAGGTAAGTTTAGACCCATAGCCTTATGCAATGTTATTTATAAGATTGTCACCAAATTTATTGCAAACAGGATGAATCCAGTTCTCCCTAATTTGGTGGCACCGAAACAATCGATCTTTATGGACAGATGCTAGATTCTAGATGGAGCTATTTTGGTTCATGAAGTAATCTATCCTCTAAAGGTTACTAAGAATCCTGGAGTGCTGCTCAAACTGGACATATACAAAACTTATGATAAGATAAGCTGTCAATTTATGAGAGAAAGGCTAAAATCCTATGGTTTTAACCATGGGTGGATTGAGTGGATAATGAATATGACCTCCACATCATTCTTCTCGATCTTGATCAATGGGGAGCCTACTAAAAAGTTTAGTTCATTCCAGGGTATTCGCCAAGGGGATCCTTTATCCCCCTTTCTATTTATTCTGGTGGCGGAAGGTTTGAGTCGAGTGATTAAGGTTATGGTAGAAATAAATGAGTTTGTGAAGAGGGAACCCCGTGTTCTATTTTTAAAACCAATGTTCCATACTACCACATATTTGAGTCCATCATCAAGGCGGATACTCAGAACAAGAGAAAGTATTGAAGGATAAAGGGACCTTCTAAACAATAAATAGATGGTTGAGGAAGATTAAGCAATTGAAACTGAATTATCTTTACCAATTCCTTTTTATTTTATTAATCAAAGGTTTCCATGTATTACTTAAATTTAAACCAACATATTTATTTAAATTATTATTCCTTTTTCTATTTCTACAACTGCTCTTATCCCCCTCTTGTTATAGTTGTCTTCCCTAGAAATAAGAGAAACTTTTTCAATGCAAACATGATGAGAAGTACTGTGCGAATGCTCTACTAACGTAGATTTGTTTATTCATCCATGGACAATATCAATAGAATGTTCCCTAAGTCGGGTTTTCAAAGATCACCCCATTTCTACAATGTAAACTTTCCCTGATGAACAAGGAACTTCATACACACATTTTTATTGTCTTTGGTCCAACGAGTCTTTAGAAGAATCAATAAACCTTCTAATAAAGTTCGAGGGAGAAAATGCAATAGTGATGCATGTTTTTTTCAAAATCTTAGCGAGACTGTCAGTGGTTCCTTTAATATAAAAAAAGGTAATCATGTGAACCTTGAAATATTTTTTGTAATGATTGTATTTATTGATTGCTTCATTGTTTTGTTTGCTATGGTAACCATTCTTCTTAAAAACCATTCCAAGGTGATCTAATTCATTCTTGAGGTGATCTGCATCTGAGATTCCTTTTTCTCTTGTAGCAAGCATTCTAATGATGTCAACCTTATGGGCATCACGATGGTGAGAATTTGCATGAATATATCGATCTGTATGCATATCCTTTCTGTACACCTGGTATCCCAATCCCCCGTCTTCTTTCTTGGTGAGAAGAACATATAGATAGGGAAGTTTGCCATATTTTTCAATATCAATAGTGAATTTTATATGTTGAGATAAACTATTAAGGTGAGAAAGTAAATGAGCAAGGAAATCATACAACTTTTCTTTCCCATGGCGTTATTTAGAAAAAATATCATTGAGATACATTTTCCATTAATTCGGGATAAAAGGGAAAGAGTTGATGGCCTTCATTTCAAAATGCTCCATGTATATGTTAGCAATAACAAGAGACAAAGGAGAAATCATAGCAACCCCGTGAATCTGCTCATAGATATTACCTTGATAATAGAAATAAGTAGACTTTAAACAAGTTCTTACCAAATTGCAGTGTTGACATTTGTCATCTAATTGATGACATCGATGGCTTCTTCTACGGGAATCATCGTGTATAATGAGACAATGTCAAAGCTCACCAAAATGTGTATAATGAGATAATTTGGTAACTAGGGTAAGTTTAAATTAACCATGTGAATATCCTTTTTGAAGAGGTTTGATTTTGGCATGATATTCATGGTCATTAACAGGGATTTGAAGTATTCACAAATAACATGGGAGACAAAGATATATTTAGAAGAAATCATGAACCCTTATCAAGAAATAAGGTGCTATCAAGATCTTTCAGACTTTTTAAAGTAAGCTCAATTTTCTGATCCAACGTTTTCATAACAGGTCATTCATTTCACGTGCAATTGGGATATAGGGATAATTTTAGGGGCGAATTTTAGCCCAGTGGGCTATTTTTCCATGTTTTTCTCCCAAAAAAGATTCGCCTTTTTGCATTTTTTGAAGCTCTTTTCGTCCAATTTTGATGGGGTAAAAATTTTTTACCCTAAAAATCGCCAAATTAATATATAAACGATATAAAATCCTTGGAAATTAAAATATTTTTTGAAAACTATCGTCAATCATATTATAGTTGGCGTTTTAAGAATTGGTAATATTCGCCAACATTTATACACTTTTAAATAAGTATGATTCCTTAAAATCATCCATGTTGAGATATCAATGAAACATTGTTGAAATATTCTTTCAAGAAGGGACCATTTAATGGATCAAGCTTAAGATCCAAACTAAGGGTTTATTTACCACCTTTTATCTTGGAGAGGGCCTAATTTGAGGATTGGGCTTGGTCCCAAAAATTAACCAAAAGGTATTTCTTTGGAGGATGGGGGTTATTTTAATTGGATCATTATAAAAATGTTTAGATGGAGATTGGGTCCGATTTCTAAATTAAGCCCAATAAAAAAACCATAGCACTTCAATTTTGGAACCAACTTAGAAATATGAATCGAGCCCGATTTGAAAACCAGGGTAAAGATTTTTGGGTTTGTTTGTTGTTTAAGTCAATGGAGAAAGTATAACAAAACCAAGTAAATTAGAATTACTTGGCCTGTGGGCTCTTTTGCACTCTTCCCAGATGATGGGGATCCCCTTATCCCACATATTCAGTGACTCACAGGTCATCATCAATTGGGCCAAAGGATCCATTTCTCTCTCCGCACCAGAACTTCTACACTGGTGTCCGGAATCACAAAAGCTTATTTCAAGCTTTCAAGATCTCTCATTCAGCCACATCTACCATGAACACAATTGGATTGCAGCCCGTCTATCTAAAACTGCTCTCACTCTTTCTCCGGGATTTGGTTGTTATTCTGAATTTATGGATGACCATTTGGTCTCATATGACACCTTTCAGCTCATTTGAGTCATGTTATGGGGAGATTACTCCTCAATTGGATTCTTGCTCTGCTACTCATTGAGTGGCATCTTTTAGATCGCTGATCTGATCCCTTTGGTTCACGGTAGATGGGTTTGGATGAGATCGATCCCCCTTATGATGAGACAGATTACTGATGGGAATCTACACTCTATTGCATGCCTTTCCCCCCGGCTACGACTGGATGTGATTTTCTCCTGATTAGCTGTATTCTCTCTGTGATGTAACCCTTCTAGGATGGGTGCTATAATGCCCTTTGATTCCTAATAAGAATAACAAGGATAGGCTTTTTCTTTCTGAAAAAAAAAACGAAACCAAGTAAATTACTTTCACCATTCAAAAATAATTTAACGATTGGACCCTTTTCTTACCTTGCATTATATGGAATCAAAAGGAATTTCCACCATTCTAATTAACTAAATCAATTTGATTGGACAAAAGGAAGTCTTGATTAATGAATTGAGTTTCGCTCAAAGGTTCTTCCTTGCAATGTCAATATGAAAATAACTGTGCCAGATTTAAAAAATCTTTAAAAAAAAATAATAAATCGACCACGTTCACAAGACTTTTGACCTAACCAACCAAAAACGTGATCTAGACCTTTACCTCAATCTTGACATCAAACACCTCAAACTCACCTTTTGTACAATTTGAGTAAGCATGTATATACTTGCAAAAATTAAACCCCTTTTTAAAAAAAGGATAATTTACCTTCATTAAAACTCGCCATCCATAAATTAAATACTCCCAAGTTAAGTCCAAAAATAAAATACTATACTTGCTTTATTCAATTCACTTTAGTATTCAAACTCATTCTCCATCTGAACATTCTTATAACCATACAAATACTAATTTGGGAATAACCTTACCTTACACATAAGTTCCGTTTAGAAATCAAATCCCACTAATCCAATGTCCATTTTAACTTTTCTATAATATAATCCAAATACTAATTTGTTAATATAGTCATAATCATCTGAGTGAGATGCTTTCCTCTTTTTCAAATATACTTTACACGTCTAAAATAATTGCCAATAATAGATATGATTGGATGTTGATTTATCAGTGCAGTTAACATTAGATGTTGTCAGAGTCTACATAAGCTACCACTGAATCCTGACATACACATGTGAAACGAGGGAGATAGAAAGACCGACCTGAACACGGAACAAGAGAATTTAACTTTACACGTGTAATTGGTAATTCACTAGCAATAAAATCTTTATTAAAAAAAAACACTACCTAACGGAATAGAATAAGAATTGTCTTTTTAAGAAAATCTTGGAGCTTTGTTTCCTTCACTTACGACAAGTTATTCGAAATTGCTCTTTCTTGATGTAAGAAGCCCATTCGCCCCTTCACTTCAATTTCACCTCCACGTGGACATTTGATTGATTTTAGCCAATTGTATTGATTTACAAAGTTAATGCCTTGCGTACTTAACTAGTAATGTATCGATATTTAATAAGAATAATAGCTACCATTATCCCAAAATGGAAAATGAAAAGCTGAGAAGAATTGCTATATGTTGTGAAATCAAAGAAGGTGAAAAAAATGATAGTTCATAGTGGTTAATAAGTCAATCAAGAGTCCATAATACTTTCCAATTCTCAGTTTTTGACTTCTCCTTACCTCTCCCACTAAAGGTTGCAAATCACCATCAATAAGAATATGTAAAGTAGATTTCTCTGCTTTATTGGGCCTGCTAATTACAATTCATGTTCTTATGTCAATACCCACATCGACATTACTAAGTCGGAAAACCTCTCTCCCGCGATAGTTGAAAGTAACTTCAATAAGCTAGAGAAGAGGTGGTGTGAGTTTAGTAGGTTTTGGGAAGTGAAACTCCACACTCTAATCTCTCCATTCTTTTATGCTTCTACAAGATCTTCATCATTATCTACCGGTTTCCCCTTCCCCTTACTCTTTGTTGTCTCTTTGTTTGGAACAAAATATGATCGGTCCTTGACTTTTTTCTAGCTGAGCCCTACTTCCAGTACACTTAGCATCTTTTAGTTGTTTCTCATATACCAAAAATGTCTTATTGGTCTCCTTGCATTTTTGCTCGTATATGCTCTATTTGCATATACGACAGTTAGACCCGCATTATTTGCAGGTTGGGTCAGAATCCGTAAGAGTTTAGGGAGGATAGATCGGCGGGGGAGCAGAGCAGGATACATGTTAGAAGTGTGGAGTGTAAACGGAGTACGAGTTGGAGAAGGAGATGCAAGGGGCATTTAGGCATGACATGGGTATTGATAAGCTCCTTCAGCGCTTCCATCAACGTATTTTTTAAGGATTCTAGTATTATAGTAAAGTATAGTATTATAGGCGATTGTTCTGGATTGAAAAAAAATGTTTATAGATAGGTATGCGAATATTAATTATGAAACATAAAATTAACACTGAAATGTATAAATTTTGGCGAATATTATGGTAAAAAAACATATTTTATGTAAATATAGGTGATATTAGACACCAAATAACGAATTTATTTTTGAAAAAACCCCAAAAAATAGCCAATTGTCGAAATTTCACCACTAAAAATTACCCTGCCTTCCATGATCTCCCATCGAATCCCTGAACAACTATAGATGAAGCTATTCATTCTCAAAATCATGGTGCATCGAGTGGTGGTAGGGGAGAGCTCCCCCAGTGATGAAGAAGTTGGGCCAATGAATACTCCAGTTAGGAGGCATCAAATTAAAGCCTCTTGCAACACACTAAGCTGATAGTTCTCTTGCTTAAACAAGCATTGATTCCAATGGTCACACCATAGATATTTGTGACTTCTTTGGCTTTCTCACTCACCCACAACGAACATCTCTCAACACGATCTTTGCAATTCCCACCATGATCATCTAGAGCCACTTTCACTTGGGGTCTCCGCGTTATGGCCTTATTGGTCCAAATGGTAAGGGGAAATCTACTTTGTTCAAAATTTCACAGAAGCATTCTTCAGAATCTCCTTACCTCGAAATGCAAAGGAAAAGGAATCAATTTTAATGTCTTTAACATTGGCATCGGCCATATCATCTCCATCAAGAACCATGCTCCTTCTAGTTACAACAACAGTGAATGCATCCAAAGTTGCAAAACAAATGTTTGTTGGGTATGCAAGCTCATCTTAACATGAAACACCGACGAATAATAAACAGGATTTGGAATGGGATGGAGACTTGGAAGTTAAGATCGGTAATAAGCTTCGACTGTGATTTGGAAAAGATAATTTTTAAAAAAAAATTTAATAAATACATGGGGCGGCTCCTCATTCGCCATCGATAGACGATGAAAGATTGGGTAGAACCGTTCCCTTAATAACACCTTCAATGTAATTAACTAATTTGATATTTTTATTTATTTTTAAATAAACCTTTTATGAGGTCAGGCTAACAAGTAAACTAGTTATAAGGGATGGCGTTGAAGTAGGTTCGTGAGATCTTCAATATAAGGGCTATGGACTGCATGGTATTACTATTGAGTGAGGCATAGCAAGAGGCAACCTAAATATAAGACTGTGTGATAGACCATTCACAGGCATACAAATCCTTTACAAGAAAAAGGCATGTAGTATGCCAAGACACCTTCAAACCCTACCTAAAAGTTATTCCGATCAGAGAAAAAAAAGACACCTTGGAATGACCTCTCCAACGAGACTGAGGACAGGGGTAGGAGCCAATGAATAGAACAAACAAAACGATTGGCCAATCACAACAGCTACTAACCGACTACCCAAGACACTAAGCCAAATAACAGAACACATTGCACCAATCTACTAACCAAGGAACGAGGCCTATTGATAGAACTTTAAAAGTAAATAATAATAAAATATATATATAACAAAATTTAAATAGGTTACAATATTTAAATAATTAACATTTTTTTTTCTTTACCATTTAAATTATCCAAACAATCTAAAGGAATTAGACTAAATATAACCATTAACTTGGTTAACCCTAATCTTTACACAATCAAAGCGGGGAAATGAAACACCGAAGATAACTTCAATATGTTTCAAAAAATGAGAGAAAGTTGTCTGTAGAGAATATACGTTTATGCGATGAAAGCAAGTCTAGGAAGATAAGTGAAAATAATTTACATCAAACTTCTAAATCACCACATAAGTGAAAATAAGATTCCTCCAAATGGAGTTTTCTAAGTTTTAGGTAGCTTTAGAGAACCTCAAAACCCCTAGATGTGGAGGAACTATACCTTTGAAACTAAGACTTGGCTTGGACGTCAAGAGACTATACCTTTGAAATTGAAACTTGAACTATGTGAGACATCAAAATTTTTGCACATCATAATTTGCACAAGTGACACCATTTTTCCTGTCGACCATTTGCGCGGGTCCTCTTATAATCTCATGTATTGAATATCATTGAATGGCCAAATAAGGTTGACAAGTGAAGAAAATATTTTGTTTCAAGTTTTTAATATCCCAAGTCAATCTTCGTATTGAATATAGATAGTATATAGTCAAGATGTCCATTAGTATCTTGTTGCTTGATTTTCATGACGTAATGGATGCAGAAGCCAACCCCCTTCCGTGCACATATTGTAGCTCAGGGGGCACACTTTTTCATAGAGGTAACAATTCCATTGAATTTTGGTTTACCTTTTCTCTTCACACATAATTACATGACCAAAAAATACACTTAGATCCCAATAAACTTGAATGTGTGCATGAAGGGTGGTTTTCTCGTTCTACTTGAAAAGAAGAAGGATGATTGGTAGCCCTAGTATCCCCATCATAAATTCGTTCGGTTCAATATTTTTCAGTTATAAAAATACATTTATAAAATAAAGGAGATCCAAATACCATTTATTATACTTTAAGCTTTTAACTCTCATTTATTATTATCTTTGAAAAAATTAAAATATAAATCTCTTGTCTTTTTCTTGAACAAAATTTCAATTAGGTTCTATAAAAATTAAAATATAAATCCCCTATCTTCTTCTTGATACAAAATTATGTAGGATGTTTAGGTTGTGCCCGGTACCGATACTTATGAATCTACGAACACTTGTATACATGATTATGAACGGGAGAGATAATTCTATAATTCATGGCCATCTCACATCAAAGAGAAGACATGATGTTTGAGAGTTTTTTATTATTTGGATGGTCTTTTTCCTTAAAGGTAGAGTCACTTCTTCGTATATGTCTTATTGTTGATTAACTCGGAAAAAGAGTTCTATTGATTTGAAGGGCCCCACATCTACCAGTTGGTCAGCCAATAACCCATACGGTAGCCCAGTTTTGACATATCAAGACCCAGCACGACCACTTCTTATTTTATTAGTTTAGGGATGCGAGCCTAGCGGGACATACTTGCTGAACTGGTGCTCTGGAAATTTCCCAGCATCCTTAAGATTAAAATTGCAAAAGTGACAAGTGAAATGCAAATGGAAAGCCAACGAAACCAAGAATATGTTAGTCGTTTTCTTTCAAGTTTATGTTATGACCATTTAAACTATATGTTTTGGTTTAATCGACCATTATGTTTAGCAAACCAAATATTCATTGGTAAGAAGCATTAAGCATTAACCAATAAATGGTAACAACAAAAAATACAAAGACTATAAAAAAATGAGACAAAGGCTATGGCATACAAGGCAAGTCTACTTTATATACACTATGCCTCTATATTTTGTATTGGTTTCCTATGGTCTCTGATTCTATATTTATATTGGTTATATCACTTCCAACCAACTAACATTATTCTCAACAACACTTACAATGCCTTGACAATGCTATGGTACCTCTATTACAATGGCAAAGAAAAATCTATTGTGACAGCTAAACCGTCCAAGAGTGACAGATGTCGTTCTCCCAAATAAATCCAAATATAAAATATTTTGAAACCCATACTTAAAAAGCGAGCTTTCAGAGCTTTGCTCTACATAAATAGTTCAATCCCATACAATTTTATCCAGAACAAGTTGTTGGAAACATGATCGAAAGGCGAATTACAATGGAAAACCAAAATCTATTGCGACAGCTAACCAAGAGTGACGAATGTCATTCTCCCAAATAAATCCAAATATAAAATTTTGAAACCCATAATTAAAAAGCGATCTTTCAGAACTCCACGCTACATAATAATCCCATACGATTTTCTCAGGAATGAGTTGATGGAAACATGATCGAAAGGCAGTCCCTTTGCCTCGCAGGGTTTAGGACGAGCTGGTAACTCCATGAGTCCAAGTTTTGAATCTCCCTGTATCTTTCTTTTGTTGTTTAACATTTAGTTTTCCTGCATGAATTTACAGTTGGGAGGTCTCTAATGCCTGGCTAATTCTAATGAGCTAATTATATTGGTATTTTTGTATTGACGCGCAGGGTTTAAACACCCATATGATGTTTTATCCATTTTCCTCTCCATGTGTTGATATTGATGGTGAGGGTAAAATAGTTTATTTTCATTCCTTGCAGTCCCTTCGCCTCACAGGGTTTAGGACAAGTTGGTAACTCCATGAGTCCAGGTTTTGAATCTCTGTGTATCTTTCTTTGGCCCTTTTGACCATGAGTCTAGGTTTTCCTCTCCGTGTGTTGATATTGATGGTGAATGTAATAGACTTTGCTTTTATTCATTTTCCTGTCCATGTGTTGAGTAGCGTCAATGTCTTTAATTCTGTGCTTGGCTTCCCATGCATTGCAATCCTATCAACGACCATAATTAATATTGTCAGCGGTCATAATTACATGCATGTAGGTTTGAGGTTTGACAAGAGTAAGAAGGGGAGCTTGAGTCTCCACTTATCGGAGTTGGGAGAACAATTATTGTCTGTGTGTCAATAAACTGCCTGTTGTTGGTTGCAGGTTTGATTCATGTAGCAGACGTTCTATGGGGGATTACAAGGATTATAGGCATACAAGTTTGAGGTTTTTCAAGAGTAAGAAGGGGAGGCCCAAGTCTCCACTTATCAAAGCTGGGAGAACAAGATCATCAACAAGATTTCAATCCATGACAAGTTCATTGTTAGTGAAGAGATCGTTCTTTGTATTTACATCCAGCAGGCCTGCCTATCCACAGGATGGTAGCCATGAGAAGACCACGATCTAGATCCTTTCAACCCTGCCTTACCATCCACCAGGAAAAATCTTCACCCACCACGAAGAATCTTCTCATTAACATTTCCAAAACACATTAATGTTTTGGTTATACATGGTGTTGGTTTATTAGTCGATACTGAGAGTGGGGGGAGTGAATCAGTATTGTTATATTTTTACTATTTTAACCACTTTTAAATCTATCATTTAGAAACACATAACAAGAAGAATACACAAAACACAATCTTAACGTGGAAGCCCAATAGGGTAAACCACCAATATGTCCTATTACTGCAAAATTGTTATTTACAAATAGTTTTGTAGTAATAGGATGGTATCACACCATGTTTATCAATACCAATTGGAAGGAGGATACGACCCCCTGGTTTATTAGCTACGATTGAAAGGATGCTACAACACCCTATTTACCAATACCAATTGGAAGGAGGCTATGACCCCCTGGTTTATCAGCTGCTACTGAAAGGATGCTACAACACCCTATTTACCACTGCCAATTGGAAGGAGGCTATGACCCCCTGGTTTATCAGCTGCTACTAAAAGGATGCTACGACACACTGTTTTTTCAACTACAAATGACAGGATGCTCCTACATCCTATTTACCAGCTTCTGCTGGAAGGAGGCAACAACCCCTTACAGGCTTGTTGCTTTCCCTAGCTCCACCCTGCCACCCTGATATGTTTTCTGTAATATGTTAGATTTATTTTTCCCTGCATTCTCTGTCACACCCACTGGTCTCTGTCTTATGCTATGGCTACATAGATCTAGATGACACAGACCACTTTCTCTCACTCATACTTCTGCGTATAAGTATATTCATGTTTCATATGGATGCATCTCTTTATTCTAGAAACATACCCTTTCACAATCATTCCCTTTCAAATCTGATTGTCACACCTTTTCAACAATCTGTAACTAATGATTTTTAATTAAATAATTAATTAAAACCTTCTTGATCACTTCTGATCTGTGAGCTCCCTTTATCTCTGATCGTAGGATTCGTCAAACCAATGCTTGTGGACTTCCTCTCCTCCATCAACGGGAATACTCTATCTTCAGAACTTTGGCTTCTGTTTTTCTCACGCCTGTGGGCTTCTTTTCTTCCTCTGTGAGCTATCTTCATCGCAGCTCATATGTACACATTTCTCTCACAAAACACGGTCTTCACCTTCCATCTATGAGTTTGATGTTGGGCATTCTTCTTTACCATTAATGGACGCACCTCATAATTCATTTTCGTAGCTCAACTTAATGTTTTTTTATGCTTCTGCAATCTCCTTCTCCAGAATCAATCTAGGCTGTTTGATCTAATTCTGAATCTCTCCGGTCCGTCGATCTAGCACATAGATTTCCTCCTCGAAATCGTATTTCCACACCATGATTCTGTTTCAGCGATTTCCCACCATTGATCTTCGTCGGGCGTTTTCCTGGTCATCGATCTCCAGATTGCAGGATGCGGGATGCAATTTCCCACCGTTGATCTTCGTCAGGCGTTTTCCTAGCCGTCGATCTCCAGATTGCGAGATGCTAGATGCGGGATGTCGACTGTCCGCTTTTTCCTTACCGCAAACTCCTTTCCATAAGATTCTTCCACACCGTTGATCTGTTTTAGCGAAACTAACTTCAGCCGTCCGATCTCTCCAGATTGTGTGTTGCAGGATGCAGAAACGTAATATTTCAACTTTCTGCAAGCTCCTTTCCGTAATTTTTCTTCCGCACTGTTGATCTTT
This sequence comes from Pseudotsuga menziesii, assembly GCA_001517045.1. NCBI lineage: Eukaryota > Viridiplantae > Streptophyta > Pinopsida > Pinales > Pinaceae > Pseudotsuga > Pseudotsuga menziesii. The sequence continues at coordinate 28,441 of LPNX010588269.1, forward strand.
TGCAGAGTCTTCCCCCATCAGTGATCTTGCGTATTGCAATATGTGGGATGCAGAATCACACTTTCCAATTTTGGACTTCCGCAACTTTGTTTCCGCATTGCGGATTGCGGGATGCAAGATGCGGCATCACACTTTCATGTTTTGGACTTCCGCAATTTTCTTCCGCAACTTTATTTTCGCATTGCGGATTGCAGGATGCAAAAATCACACTTTCCTATTTTGGACTTCCGCAATTTTCTTCTGCAACTTTGTTTCCGCATTTTCCTGGACCGTTGATTTTTTTGCAGATTTACCCCTGATCGTCCGATATTGATGTTTTTGCAGAACTTTGGATTTTCCACCTAACTGTCAGAATTAATCCTTAACCGTCGGAGCTAGTGCGGGACCAATGCCCACCATCCGATCTTGATCTTTTTCAGAATCTTTAGCCTTCCCGCCTAATTTATGTAAACTTGATCTTCACTGCCATATCTAGTGCGGGTCGCTCCCTCACCGTCCATTCTAGAACTAATGCAGATCTGCATTCTTTCTTTGCAGGTTATACAAAAACTGATCCTCATTCATCGGATCTCATGCAGATAACTATGCCACCTTATCATCGTGCCATGTCATCACTACCTTCATCTATGCCACCTCATCATCATGCCATTTTGTCTTTACTTTGACTTATGCTATGTTAACTCTGCGTTAACTCTGCCATGGTATCTTTTGCTTATCCTTTGTACTTCATAAGCAACTTTGCCATCACTACCTTAGTCTTTCATCATCATTAGGACACCATCATTTTCCATGTCATCATATGTGTCATGCCACATCCTCAACTATTCCATGCGATGCCATCATATGTGTCATGCCACATCCTCAACTATCCCATGCCATGCCATCACTACTTTAGTCTTTCACTGAGTTTGTCCTACCATCATATCCACTGGTTATTTCTTTGTCATTCGTGAACACATTTGACATCAATGACAACTATAACCCAAAATTGTCAACAATCTTGCCCTTTGGCATTGATGGCAACCTCTAAAACATTCTCCCCCTTTGACAACAATGACAAAGGATAACCTGTTATGCCAACGTTGCACCTATTTTGATATAGGATTTCATGTCTCTCTTCTTTTTGACAATTCCTCCTGTCATCATATCTCCCCTTTAAATGAACTTGGTTATTTAACCAATATATTATCATTTATCTTAACATTTCCTTTCTTGCAAAAGGTTCTTGGATGATAGCTTAACTGATAGATACATGGAATCCCCACGTCACTATACTTCCTTTTCTTTGTCAACATTTTTGTGACAGAGTTTATACTCAACATTTTTTTCACACTCTTCCATTTGCTATTCTAGGATACAAGTTTCTTTTTTTTTTTAAACTATGTTCATGCTGCCATATCTAATGGTCTATTCTGCCTGTAAGTCAACCGGCTTCCGCTTTTACGAGAATTCCTTGAGCCTGTGTATTTAGATCTTCATAAAAAAAACCTAGCAGATACTGTTGGATTTTTTTGGATTTTAGATCTATATTATCAATTGTCCAGAGACCCATAACTTCAGATCCTCAACATAGAGATTAATTTAGTTTATTACATAGTTTCTCTGGTCTCACTATCTAAGTCACAAAGACTCGTAACCTCAACCTTGTCTTTATTCCCTTTGCTTCCTGTCTTAGTGATATTGTATGTTATCAATTCCCCTTCCATTTGTTTCCTTCGTGTGAACTATGCTATGTGAATACCTTTGGTTTCATGCATTTCATTTATGTTAGTTATGTCTTGGCATTGCCTTCTGGTTGTCCAAATAAAATCGACAACGGTGGTCGTTGGAAATGCCTCTTGTTTTTAATCATTTTCCTTGCCCTTCCTTCAGGTTGTGATATTCAATATTCCCACTATTCGATGCTCATGATATATATCATGGTTTCCTTCATTGTTGTTTGCTTTACCACGTCGCATGCATGCACTGCACATGCGTGCCTGCCTGGGCTTCATGATAGATCAAATGTTGTTTTCTGCATCCAGGTAAGACTCAAACTCGGTTTGTACAAGTTATCAAATGATGTCATGGGGTCCACTAGCATTTTTAAGGACCAAAATACATAAACTTAGAAAAAGACAGGGTAGTAAAGGCCCTGGATTTGTTTGTAATGATCGTTGCACGAGGAACACAAAGAAGAATGTCGTAATTTGCTCATTATATAATGCATCTTATTATGTCATTTTTTTCACTTCTCGTGATTCTAGATATGGAGTAGTCTAACGGGTCGATGATTTCGCCCGGCGTTAGACTACTCCGTCTACCCATGTCGTTAACGATCCCATCCTCCGGAGTGCGGTGAAATTTATCCAGCCTCTATCACTGAGGGTCCCATAGCCGCTAGACTACTCCTTTATAGATGTTGCACTTATTCAGGTACGAAACCCGCAAGTCGAGCGCAATTAACGTTTGGACAGTCTGGCTATATTCTCGCCGAGAAAAAAAAGCTTCGCATGAAACTGATTGCATCATATGAAACTGGGATAAAACAAAAGTTGCAAGTGGTCATAGTTGCTTAAAATTGATCGCATCGTATGAAACTGGGATAGAATAATATCTTCTCAAGAAAACGCTTGAAAAAAAAATTGGACTAGGGAAATATAGGATTATAAAGAGAAAACCTACGATCACAGTTTTCTGAAAGGATCAAAGTCAATTAACAAAACTTCATAAACCGTATTAGTTGATAAATAGCATATGCCGAGTTTGAAAGTGACAATGCAAGGATGAATAAGAAAAATAGTAAATACCAAAATGTGTGAGAATGCCTCTCAATATACTAGAAAACTACAAGTAGGCCATTGTAGATGGGTGGATAACCCAACATGCCTATTTGAGAAAAAATCTCAAATAAAATCTATCATGAATATATAGTGTCGAACACACCAATCCCTCGTAATCGTCTCAGCAGTCCAACCCAGCTTGGAGCTAGCGTAGGCAAGAGAACAAGGGAAAACATGAAAGAAAACAAAAACCGAGAAAGGAAGCAATGTCTATTGGTGGCATTACTCAGAGGAAGATGATACATGGAAATTTGAATTAAAAGGAAAATAGACAAACAGAGCTATGATGAATCAAATTACATCTCCAAGATGTGCACGTCACCAATAGAAGTGCGAAACGAGGAAGAGGTCAAACTTTGTTTATCTGCTTCTCACTTTCAAACGGTTGGAGCTTCCTGTTGTATCTTCGGCTATTGCTGGGTTGTATGAGGATATACGTTAAGTGTGACTTGCCCAACTTGAGTGAAGGAGAAGAAAGTCGACCTGAATAAGTGCAACATCTATAAAGGAGTAGTCTAACGGCCGTGGGACCCTCAGTGATAGTGGCTGGATGAATTTCACCGGACTCCGGAGGATGGGATCGTTAACGACGTGGGTGGATGGAGTAGTCTAACACCGGGCGAAATCGTCGACCCGCTAGACTACTCCTTCTAGATGTTAGCATCTATGCTACATGTTAGTGGTGACCGAGTAAGACAACCCTCCGCTGGTCAGTCAGTAGAACGTATGTGGAAACATCCGTCCAACAAAATAACATGTGGCATGTATATGGTCTTGCATCCCATTGGCACACTGTAAAGAATACCTTGTCAATAGTTAATGGTCAGTGAGTAAAACCAATAGAAAACACCAATTTGTACATAGGATGTGACATACTCATGTTTTGTTTTCACGAGGAACACACAATATACTTCTAAGCTTCCCAAACAAGGGCCTCGTCTTGAGGCACACCTTTCATAGACCATCGTTAAAATTAAATATATTTAGAACACTTCCCATAACTCAAATGCCTAGGTATGTGAAGGTTTTTATAATTTTGTTTTCTTGTGTATGAGTTGATATTGACTATGAATGGCAAGATTGAAACTGTAATTATTAGGTTATTCAAACAACTAATGGAAAAATTCCCATTAACTAGTCACACACCAGATCACTATTTCAATTGAGGAAATATATGGGATTTATTACCTTATCCTTATCATCAATCATTTGTATCTACACTCATATTTGCAACTTGACCATCGATTAACTCCTACTATCACAATTAAAATACGATAAGGCCAAGTTAGAACATATATGCGATCTCACCTTGCTAGAACTCCTTTCAAAAAGACTCGTCAAGTCTTGCAATGCTCTGACTGGATCAATTTATTCCATCAAATGAATCCACGGACTTCATGTGCTCCACTCCTATTTCTACTCACACCCAGAACTTTCCATTAAATAAAAATACAATGTAGAGAAACACGATTCATAATCAATGCATTTCTATAATGATGCTTTCTTCGCAACATCTTTATAATTTTTGCTTTATCATGTCCATATGCTCGGATTTTAATGACTAGTGTATTTTATGTTTTTTTTACATTTATTATTATTATTTCAATATATAAGTATAAGAGGATGAAAGATTTTTAATATTTAAATAGATTTAACATTTTCAAAATACTTGAATTGTACAATCTTAATATTTAATATATAAAAATTTAAAAAGTCAAAATTATTGTTGTGGAATTTCAAACTAAAAATACTAATTTTTTTTAGCAACAGTTTATTTATTTTAGTTTTGAGTTTTAAGTAGGTTTTGGTCGCAATCCAGTATTTTTTTAATAAAATTCAAATTTGAAAGTATTCGAATTGTGTTTTTGAATCCATAAAAAAATTCAACACATTCAAAATCTCCATAACACCTTAATTATACAATTTACATAATTAATATATGATTTTAAATTTATTTATTTTTAATTCTTAAATATACAATTTACATAATTAATATATAATTTTAAATTTGTTTATTTTTAATTAAATTATGAACAAAGCAAAATGAGACTCACCTTTCGTTTCTAACACCAAAAAAAAACAAATATTAACATTTATAAATTAAATGCTTTTAAAATTAAAAATATTAACATTTATAAATTAAATGCTTTTAAAATTAAAAAAAAAGTTAGAAAGAACATTTATAAGTTAAATGCTTTTAAAATTAAAAAAAAGGTTGGAAATAAAAAATATTGTTGTGATAAACTCCCATAAAGTCTTGACCTCTACGAAGCAATATGTATTATTAGTCCTTGCCGAAGGTCAGGGTAACTATTGTTTTCGATATTAGTTGACTTCCTATTAATCCATCTTTGACTTTATGTATTTCTTGATCTGTTCTAATGTTTTTTTTGCATAGTATGTTAATTATTCTATTAATTATTTCAACACACATTATTTTTCTGAACTACTATTGGATGATACTTTTAGGCGTTATTGTCGGGCTGGCGGCGTAGATCTTGGAAATAGGGTTGTTAATTAATGCAAAACCAGGTTGTTTTTTAATGTAGAACAGTTCACTGCGAGGGTCGTTAATTAATGCATAATAGTTCAATGCCCACCACCATCCACGTCTCATTCCGCCTCCTCTGCATCGCCTTTGCACTCTGCCTCCTCTGCATCGCTGCTTCCTATGCACATATTTTGAAATAGCACCCCCTGCAAAAATGTCAAAGCTTGCAAAGTGGTCACCGCCCTACAACATATTGCAATGTATTAGTTTTATTTGACCTCGGACTTACTGTTTATGCAAAGTTTACACAATTCATTTTTGGATATGTTGAATTTATCAAAAGTTTACAAATATGCCAGCTACCTCTATCTGTTAGAGATATGATACNGGCTGAGTGATTTATACTGGTATTTAAGTGTTAGGTAGGTTTTCTTACAAATACTTATATCTCAATTTTTACAGTAGTTTTTAACGATTCATATTTTCATGTTACTTTTTTTTAGTATATAATGCTTAAATAGTTTACATGTAATTTATAAAGCAAATTCTGACATAAATTTTCATTATATTTTGAGGACACTGTAAGTTCCTGCATCCGCATCCATTCAGCAGGCCGACTGTTCATCTTCTTCATCCATTCAGCTGCCGACGGTTCATCTGGTTTGGCAACCGTTTTCTTGTTGGGAGCTTTTGGAGTGGTCCATCACCTAGATTTGTGGAACTTTTGACACATAGCCATCAGAAGCTTGGCTATTTAAAACCCCTGTTGGTCCCCAAGCTCACTATCTCAATCCCCTTCAGTTTTACACCATCAAGAAAGAGTGAGCAGAGCTTGGAAGTACCGGACAGGAAGCTGAAGCTTGTGGAACAGGGAAATCTTCTACAGCAAGTCAGTAGCACCAATGGCTGGAGGTATGATCTATTCAGTGTTCCTATTTCGATTATGTTTCAGAGTTTACTATTCCACGTTGTTCAGAATCGAAATTTTTGCTAACAGTTGGTATAAGAGCAGTTATCTCTGCCTTGGTGTTCTGTATGTAGTTGCCACTGTAGGGTTTTCTCTGTGTTTCTGCATTGGATATGAATGGCTGGAATCCTGATACTTCAACTTATCGTGTTCCTCTGTGATTGGGATTGCTTTTCCTACCATTGCATGTTCCAACATTTTTGTATGCGTTCCATCCATGGAATTTGGTATGCATTCCATATTATATGTGTTTGATGTTCTTCACAGATCCAATAATTGGGTATGTATATCTGGTCATTGTGTGTATTTTTCTAATCATTTCAGATCTGCGATAAGCGTGAATGAATTTTCCAATTGTTGTATTTGAATCATTCCATATATGAATTAGGCATGAGTGTAATTCCAGTCGTTGTATGCATTTGATGAATCACTTTAGATCTGCATGGGGTGTGTATATATTTCCACCATGTGACTACGTTTTTTATTTGTAGACTACATGTGATCTATTGCCTACGTTTTGATTGTAAAACTTCAGATTCAGATGTTCTGTGTTTTTACACTGCGTTGTTTTATTATGGGATACATATCTCTAACATCTTCCATGATTTCCTTTAGTTTGCATTCATAATGCATGGTTTTTATTATAATGTATAGATCTAAAATAAATAGATTGGAAACATCCATATTTTAAGAATTTAAATATTGTAATTTGAATTTTTAAAATTCCATCAAAATCGCATTTGAAAACCATAAAAACCATTTGGAACTCCACGACATGGTCTTAACAGCTATGTGGAAGAATGGATATTTCAAGAGCCTGTTTGCATGTATTTTTTTTGTATCTGCTGGTTGAATTCTAAGGAGGCTGGGCGGTTTCAATCAATGGAGTCGTTCCCATGCCAAACATTCCAGTTTTTTTATTTTAGGCAAACCCGAGCGGCCTATTTTGGTGATTAACATGACAGTTTCACTTACGTTTTTTTTTTCGCCAGGCTTACTTAGACCAAACATGTCTATAATACCCTGCTATTTTTCTCATCAGTGTTTTTTGAAAAGCTTGCCATTGATCTGGGATTTTTGTGATTGTGGTCAAGTGCTACAAATAACTGCTCAAATATCCCTTATTTTGTACTAAGTTCCTGGTGTTTTTTAGTAAATTATGCATTGAAGACTTATTGGGAAAAGGGCTTCATTGAGTCGCTGGTTGATTATTTATTTTATATGAAAGTAATGGATTTTATTTCAGAATTTCTTATTTTTACATGGAGAATTTCTTATTTTGTCTATCTATTATTGAAGTTACATTGTACATTGTTGAAGCTGCCAGTCTCATTCAGATCTGTTCATTTGAAGCTTGTGAACAGCAATAATGTCTAGTGATCTATATGATATTTAATTAGAGAATAGCCACAACATATCTAATTAATTAATATTATATTTTTTTGTTTAGGATCACATAAAGAAAGTTTAGACATTAATTGTAATTAATTATACTAAATATAATAAATTTCATCCCACAGGAATTTTTATTATACTTATGTAATTAATTAGGATAAAATATTGAATTATTCATAACTTACCCATAGGAATTATGAATTAATAGTTTTATCATGAAGAATATTTGAATCTACTTGAATTAAAAATTTATCCCACAGGCAATTTTTATGTCATTAGATTCAATCTTAAAGCATGAATTTACATTGGTAAAACATGAAATTTTATTTGGTCTCAATTTTAACGTAAGCATGTGATATTTATTTTTATGCAGTTGTACAACCTGCAAATTTCTCTGAAATTCGTTGTGATATCCCTGAACTTAAGGGAGATAACTATAAGGTCTGGAAGGAGAGAATTCTCCTTCATTTGGGATGGATGGACATAGATTATGCTATTAGGAAAGATGAACCACCAGCACTCACCCATACCAGCACTGCAGCGGACATCACGCTTTATGAGAGATGGTAGCGATCTAATCGTTTAAGCATGATGTTCATTAAGACTAAAATTTCAGCTGGTATTCGTGGTTCAGTTGATCAGTATGAAAGGGTCTGAGATTTGCTGAAAGCCATTGATGATCAATTCGTCACTTCAGACAAGGCACTAGCAAACACCCTAATCATGAAGCTCATCCCTAAGGCTCACCAGTGTGAAAGGTGTGCGCGAACACATCATGCAAATGAGGGACACTGTGGCTCAATTGAAGAAACTCGAGGTTGAAATATCAGAGTCTTTCCTGGTGCACTACATCCTGAACACCCTTCCGCACCAATATGGACCTTTCAAAATCTCATACAACACACATAAGGATAAATGGTCAATAAATGAACTCATGACCATGTGTGTTCAAGAGGAAGAAAGACTGGTGATGGAACTGGGAGAAAGTGCAATGCTGGCAACGCATAGGAAGGGAAAATCTCAAGCCAATAAGAAAGGGAAAGGTAAAGTACCTCCCCAAGCTAATATTAAGAAGGATTCCAAGTGTTTCTTTTGCAAAAAGAAGGGACATATGAAGAAGGAATGTGAAAAATTTCAGAAATGGCTTGCGGACAAAGGTAATGCAATCTCGTTTGTTTGTTAT
>LPNX010588269.1:39798-57415 GCA_001517045.1 Pseudotsuga menziesii
TTGTGAAGGGTGATAGGTTCAATTTGAACCAATGCCCGAAGAACGACCTTGAAAGGGAACAAATGAAGAACATTCCATATGCTTCTGTTGTCGGAAGCCTAATGTATGCTCAGGTCTGCACAAGACCTGACATTGCATTTGTTGTGGGAATGTTGGGACGATATCAGAGTAATGCGGGTATAGACCACTGGAGAGCTGCAAAGAAAGTAATGAGGTATCTTCAAGGAACTAAAGACTACATGCTTATGTATAGACGGATGGACAATTTGGAAGTAATTGGCTACTCAGATTCTGACTTTGCTGGATGTGTTGATTCACGCAAATCAACATCAGGATACATTTTTATGATGGCCGATGGAGCTGTATCATGGAGGAGTTCCAAGCAGACCTTGATTGCCACTTCCACTATGGAAACTGAGTTCGTCTCCTGTTTTGAGGCTACTTTACATGGTGTATGGCTTAAGAGTTTCATTTCTGGGCTTAGAATTATGGATTCTATCTCTAAGCCATTGAGAATGTATTGCGACAATTCAGCTGCTGTTTTTATGGCTAAAAACAACAAAAGTGGGAGTCGAAATAAACACATCGACATTAAGTATTTAGCCATCAGGGAACGTGTTAAAGCAAAGAAAGTGGCCATTGAGCACGTCAACACTGAGTTGATGATCGCTGATCCTTTGACTAAGGGCATGCCACCGTTTAAATTCAAGGATCATGTACTGAATATGGGACTTGGTTCCATTATGTAGTTTCTCATTGTATGGACAATGTTATTTTTAATGAAATTCTTAATTGTTGTTTTTTCTCATACATATGTGCACCTTAATTTAATTTGAGAAAATTCATCTATGAGGACCAAGAATGAACATAAGGTTTATTCATTAAGAAATTGTTGCCACATAAATAAAAATAGCAATAAATACATAGTAATACATGGAAGGTAATACTTGTCATAAGAGGACTTATCGCCATGATTCTTGTATCTATTACTTAATACAGATTGTCAATAGGTTTTAAGATGAGACATTAAGTTTGGAAGTATGGACCAAGTGGGAGAATGTAAGCTCCCGCATCCACATCCATTCAGCGAGCCGACTATTCATCTTCTTCATCCATTCAGCTGCCGACGGTTCATCTGGTTTGGCAACCATTTTCTTGTTGGGAGCTTTTGGAGTGGTCCATCACCTAGATTTGTGGAAATTTTGACACATAGCCATCGGAAGCTTGATGGAAGCTTGGATATTTAAAACCCCTGTTGGTCTCTGGTTTGGCAACCATTTTTTTGTTGGGAGCTTTTGGAGTGGTCCATCACCTAGATTTGTGGAACTTTTGACACATAGCCATCAGAAGCTTGATGGAAGCTTGGCTATTTAAAATCCTTGTTGGTCCCCAAGCTCACTATCTCAATCCCCTTCAGTTTTACACCATCAAGAAAGAGTGAGCAGAGCTTGGAAGTGCCGGACAGGAAGCTGAAGCTTGTGGAACAGGGAAATCTTCTACAGCAAGTCAATAGCACCAATGGCTGGAGGTATGATCTATTCAGTGTTCCTATTTCGATTATGTTTCAGAGTTTATTATTCCGCGTTGTTTAGAATCGGAATTTTTGCTAACAGACACTAGTTATGTATCAATAGATTCATGGAACTTCAAACAGAATTGAAGATACAAATCATATAGATAATAAATAGGTATTAGCTTACCAAAATTTTCGTTGTAATGTCAATATGGCTTGCATGGCCTTTATGAGAAACTGCAAATAGAGCCATGACATCAATTGTAGACTCTTTATACTCAATTTTTACTTCCTCCGATGCCTCTTCATGCTGAAAAGTGTATGTGCACTTCACTGGAAAATTGACAGTCCCATTGTAATTCACATCCACAATAGATTTACCCAAACAATCATCAACACTATCCACATTCTGTGTAAGACCTACTTCTATAAGACCCTGAGAGATAACAAAACATTTATTATCCAATGGAATTACCTATCTCCCCATAACCCTAAGAGAAGATCGCATACCTTTGCAATTCTTTATCAAAGATAACCCAATCCATGCATGAAAGATAAGTAGACACATCGACATGTAACGAGCAAAAATGCGTTAGATGCTCAATCACATAAACTTCTAGGAGTGAGGGTCATGGGCTCTTTTTCATTTCGTGCGACCCTGTTATGCCAAAAACCAACATTCAAATCCATCCTAGGCTTAGTTGTAGCAGTTTTGAGGATGTTATCATGAGGAAGATGCACTGGTTCAATGCAACAACTCGATTCGGCTAGTGTGCACCTCAATACTCGTGGATGCTAAGCAGGTTAAAATACCCTCCATGTCTCTCAAGGGTGCACCTCGATTTTTAGCTAGACCTGATTATTATTGTTGATCGGGTGCTACCCTCTAATGATTAGGAAACTTCGGTCTAATGATTACCTTGGATGGCTATCTAGCATTTACCCCAAAAAATTGCCTAAATAGCTTATGCCGACCGGGACAGCTATACTACTGGTAAATAAGTTCCTAATACAATCTCAATTGCTGGAATTGCTTCCATAAATAGGTCTCTCTCTCTGCATCTATTTCTCCATGTGGACTATCATGATCAATGATGGAGGCATTCTCACACCAGCGTAGTTGAAGGTATGACCATCAAGAAAGAGGAGGCATGCAAGACTGTTTCATTTAGGTAGACATTTACTATACAACAATGATGGGGGCAAAGACAGTCACCACTGCATACTCCACTGGCTATCACAGGTACTCTAGACCTCATATGGTATGACATATGTTGTAAAGCATTTGAGGATGGCTATATTGAAGCAAAAGAAAATTGTCTAAATAAGACATCTAGCTATGAGGTGGAGCATGCAATTCCGCTGTGAGGTCTTTGGTTGTTTGTCACCAGGAATCCATTTTTGTCGGTGGAAAATTAGATTGCTAATATCGCCGGCAAGCACAAAATAATTCCAACCCTACCTTATCAAGAAAGGGAAGTGCATTGTTTTCCTCAAACTCTTTCGTGAATTTGATGGACTTAGTTTGCTTGTTTAGATGATCAACAAATTTTTCTAGTTCTTCCTTTCTGTGAGCCCATATTAAGAAGGTATCATCAACAAATCTGAACCACCATTCTGGTTTTGGATTAGCAGAGTTCAAGGCTTTTTGCTCAAAGTTCTCCATGAAAAGGTTAGCTATGATGGGAGAAAGGGGAGAACCCATAGCGACTCCACAAGTTTGTTCATAAAGTTCACCCTTGATACTAAAAAATGTGGAATTGAGACAAAGGCCTACGAGTTTGGAGGTTTTGGGATCAGTCAGGTCTTCTATGACTTTGATGGCTTATTTGATGGGAATCATTGTGAAGAGGGATACTACATCCAAGCTTAAAAATATCTAATCCTCATCCATATGTTTGTGTTTATTTTCTCAATAAAGTATGATGAGTCTTTAATAAACGAGCTTGTATTGCCTACTAATGGTTTCAATTTGTTGGCAAAGAATTTTGCGAGCCTATAGTTTGGTGAGCCTATGGTGTCTACAATGGGTTGGGAGGGAACCCCAGGTTTGTGGATCTTAGGAAGACCATATATTCTTGGAACCAAGGGGTCAGAGATAATGAGTTTTTTCTTTATTTCTTCTTCAAAGGAAGATTTCTTTATGGCCTCAGTAAATTCCTTGATGATCTGATTCAAAGGGTTTCTATTAAGTTTCTTATAACAACCACTAGAATCCAAGTGCGCTTTCATCTTATCAATCTAGTCCTCTTTGTTAAGAATAACAGTAGCTCCCCCTTTATCAGCCTTCAGGGTCACAATATGATCATTTTTTTTGAGTTCTTTGAGGGCTCTGCTTTCCTCCCTTGTAATATTGGGTTTGGGTGGTTTTTCTCTTCTTAGGGTTACAGCACAGTCCTGGCGTACTTCTTCAGCTTCATTTTCTGGTAGGTGTCTAATGCTTTCTTCTATGCTGCAAATGATGTCTTCGACCAGAATCATTTTGGGGGCAATGGAAAAATTAAGACCTTTCTCAAGGAGCTTTTTGGTGGGTGGGTTTAGTTCAAAGTTTGAGAGGTTGACAACCAATCTATTAGGATCCTTGATTTTATGGTTAATGTTATCTTCTTTAAGGTTTCTTGTATTCTTTTCTTTAAATGGATGGGTACCATCTCTTGTCGGTGTGCTCTTGTGGTTCATCTAGGAAGGAAACTCACACAGAACAATACCTTCACGCCCTCTCACATCATCACCCAAACCAAAAAATGGGTGTCCTTAACACTCTCTTCACCAAGGCCCTAAGGGTTTATGATAATGACCACATAGACTCTGAAAAAGAACACCTACGCAACGTATTCCTAAGCAATGGTTATAACCTAGCTCAAATCAACAAAGCCCTCAAAATAACAAAAACCCATGAAAATAGACCGAAGGTTTCATCCAAAGAGAAGAAAGTGGGGGATCACAAAGCATTTCTTCCTTACATTCAAGGGATCACAGTCAAAATAGCTAAACACCTGAAAAAGAAGGATATTGAATCTGTGTTCTCTCCTCCAAACAACATCAGAAAGCTCCTTAGGTCAGTAAAATATCCGATCGACCCGAGTCTTAAAAAGGGGGTCTACTTGATTCCTTGTGAATGTGGGAAAACCTACATAGGCAAAACTGGATGGTCCATTCGAACGAGGGTTAAAGAGCAATGTGCTGACATCCGTCTCAATAGAACTCATAAGTTGGCTTTAGCAGAGCACTCTCACAACACGAAGCACCCAATCAAAATCAAAGATATGTAGGTGCTAGCACAAGTTGACAATTGGTCAAGAAGAATTAGAGAAGTAATTGAGATAGTTAAAAACCCTAACTGGCTAAACAAAGATGACGGTCTTTCTACTAGCCAATCCTGGTTAGCTAACCTAACCAAACTAAATAATAACTAATTAAACTTAGCTTAATTAAACCTAGCTTAACTAAATACTTAGATTAAAAATAAAACTAAAATAAATTAAACTAAACTTAGGTTAAATTAAAACTAAATTAATAACATCTATTTAAAAGTTTGATTAAAATCAAAATAAAAATTTTATTGAAAGAATTTTTTTATTGAAAATTAGAATAAAAATTAAATTTATTAAATTATTGAATTTAAATTTTTATTTTTTATTTTATTAAATTATTGAATCTTAAAATAGAGTTATAATTAATTATTAAATTAAATTAATAAATTAAAAATATCTAATTAACTAATAAACTAATAATTAAACTAATGTTAATAAAATATTAAATAAACTATTATTGAGATAAAAACTATTTACAAATTTATAATACAATTAAAATAAAAATACCCAATTAAACTAATGTTAATAAAATACTAAATAAGCTATTATTAAGATTAAAACCTATTTATAAATTTATAATAAATAAAAATAAAAATAATGATATGTAATTATTAAAAAGTAAAACCTAAAGTAAATTTATTATTAAATAAACTAAATATTAATAAAAAAATAAATGTATTAACAAAAATTAATAATTTACTAAAACTTTAGAAAACTTTAAATAAAAACTAAAAATTAAAATAAAATTAAAAAACCCTAAAAACTACATACAAACCAAACCGACAAACCAAGACCTAACAAACACCTCCTAATTGAATTTTGCTTGTATTAATACACCTTTGAAAGATGGCCACAAGTTGGATGCCTAGGAAGCCAACATTCCAAAGGCATTTAAACTACAATTCAAAGAAGTTATGGCTCTCCTATATGACACAACAATGGGGTCCACTATGGTTGCTTCTGTATGTTTTTCTTGTCCACAAATTCTTTAATCTGTTCTTCCTTGCAATAATTTGACAATGACAACCTTCTATGTTTTCGTGGACTTTTATTAAAGTTAATTTTATCAATTTTAATTTAATTTCCAGTTATTTTCTCCCAAACTATAATATAATTTTTTTTCTTGATGATGCATATCTTTAGCAAATGACAATTTAGGAAATTTATATAGCATTATACTACATTTCCATAACTTAGACACGTTCCATGACCACACTCCTGTGGATCTTATGCACAAGAAAGTTTGGTTCCAACATATTTATAATCTTTATGAAGTTGCATTTTTCGAAATTTAGAAGTATAGAGATATAAGTCTACGTGAAAGAAATTATTAAGTACATTCTTTATAGCCTGTCCAATACAAAATCAGGGTTGTCACTATTGTCCTTAAGCAAATAATCTGATTTTTACATGTTGAAAATATAGCAATACTAATTAGGGAATTTTTGAGATCTAAAATGGGTCTCATAAGAGATATTATGAGTTAGACATTTTGTGGGGATGTATATTTACAGCGCATCTTTTGCACTACAATCTATGTAATTATGGTTGAGGTAAATTGAAAAGATACCTAAAAAAAAAATTAATAAGAAAATCCCCTTTAATATGACTAGAAATAGGAGTACTTTTAATACAAAAATGTGCTAAAGTAAAGTATTAATAAATAAATAAAATAGTTAAATATTTAAGTTTTGATTATAGACTTAAGTTAAAATTATATAAATAAATTATCAATAATAATTTTATAAATGTATAAAATAATTCTAATCTATATTTATTAAAATGAAATCTAACATATATTTCTTAAATATATTTAAACTTTGTTAATAATTATCAGTTAAATTTAGGCTTGGCCTTTAAGCTTCATGTTAAGTAGCTACCTTATATGAAATATGACTCTATTGGCATTGCTTGTGTTTCTTTTTGTGATCGCCACATGCCTCCTCTTCTGTTGATGGTTGGGTGTCCTAATGATGATACTACATCATGCAAAGCATCGATTCTAAGTAATGAGAGTATATGTGATAGTTGCAACACTCTTTACTTCATGGAATTGGAACGATGGAGCTAGGGTTTAGCTGGTGCATATCCCTTTTGCAAGAAAATGGTGGTTTCCTCACCTTGAGTTAGGTTTCTTAGACCTATTGGAGATTGTCTCTCACAAGAGAGGCTGGTAGCAACCAAACAAAAAAGTAGGATTTTTTTTCAAGGGGTTTTCTTGTTTTAGTGTGTTTTTCTTGTTTTTAGTGTGTTTTCAAGGTTTATTTTTCGTCCAAGGTAGTGGTTGTTGATATTGTATGAGTTTGCAGAGGTTACGATGGGGAGGCAGTGATAAGAAAAAGGAAGGTTAAACAAGATAAGGGAAAAAAGGGAAGTCTTTGTGTGTTATGGGAAAGGATGTAACGTTTGATATGGTGCTAGGGTTAACTAAGAGAACTATGCTTGGGCGTTTTGAATATATTAAGATGTCAAGACCTAAAATAATTGAATGGATGTCACAATTTTGGAAATCGATTATTCATTATACTCCCTGCCTAAACACTCTGGTGAATGGTTGGTACAAATTTCATTTTATTACAGAAGAAATTATGCAGTTTATCTCAGAGCGGTTTTGGGTTATTGGTTCTGGGTCATTGGTTTTCTCCAAATGGCATGTTGGATTTAACCCTTAGAAGGAAAAATTATCGAAGAGGAACTTGTGGGTCATTCTACCAGGGTTTCCCATCCAATGTTGGTCATTCAGGGGGTTTATGATGGTCGAAAATTCTATAAGTCATTTCATCCCGGTTGAGGAAGAAACTTTAGTGGCTGCTGACAGAAGATTGCCCAAGATTTTAGTGGAGATTGATACATTTGAAGGACTTCTAGACGAAGTGGATGTTATTTGGAATGAAGGGACTTTTAGACAGAAGCTCGATTACTAGTGAATCCATTTTAGGTGTTTTATTTGTCATGAAGTAGGCCATTTCAGAGATAGATGTCTAGATAACTCTATGGAACTATCTTAAGACAAATGTGAATCATCTTTGGCAATGGAT
Organism: Pseudotsuga menziesii; assembly: GCA_001517045.1. Classification (NCBI taxonomy): domain Eukaryota; kingdom Viridiplantae; phylum Streptophyta; class Pinopsida; order Pinales; family Pinaceae; genus Pseudotsuga; species Pseudotsuga menziesii. The sequence continues at coordinate 47,664 of LPNX010588269.1, forward strand.
ATTCGAAGGAATCTGTTATGTTGCTGGAACATACTACCCCCCTTGATAAACCCTCAGATTTTGCTTATCTGGGTAAGCTACAAAGCTCTTTGCCTATCATTCTTAAATTTATGCCAAAAGAATAATTGGTTAATTTTCTGCTCGCAAAGATTGATGGTCATAAGGTTAGGCGGTATTTAAATTCCCCTATGGTTATATCTTCAAAATCAGATCCCCCTTCACCTGAAGATGAGTTATTATTGATGGGTTTAGATAAAGTTATTGTGAAGGAGTCTAATTTTCAAAAGGAAAGAGAGTCAAAATTGGTTTTGGGAGTTAGCCTTCTTACCGAGCAAGTTTCGACTCAACTTTCTTCTTCTCCTGTTCCAAGGGATCATGACTCTCCTCCTCCCAATATGGTCTTTATATGGGGTTCGGAGTTAATGGAATCTATTACTATCTTTTCTGGTAAAATTCAGGACGACTCCATTTTACGTATATCTTCTATTTGTATGCAGAATGTAACCACTCAGAAAAACAAGGGTAAGACGAGAGGTTTAAAGGAAAATTTTGAGATTGAGTCTGCCAATAACCCTCTTTTTATTAATCCCAAACTTTCAGACATTAATTCAATTGGGAAAGTCCTTTCCTCTGGTTCACCTTCTGATACTTTTTTGGGGGCTCTTAGAGCAGAAATGCCCCTGGCAGGGGTTCCTCAATGATCCTTATAACCCTAAATATTAGAGGGCTTGGAAATTCTCCCAAAAGAACTGCCTTTAGGCGGTTGATTGAAGTGGTCAATCCTGGTATTTTTCTTCTTCAAGAGACAATGACCTCTAGTTTGTAGGCTTGCAAAGTATTTGTTAAGATGTATCCTTCTTGGAATTGTTGTGGACAAGATGCCTTTGGGATGTTTGAGGGCCTGCTAGGGGCTTGGAATCCTTTGAAGGATCATATTTCTCCTTTCAAGAGGGAGGTTAGTATTCTTTTGGAACGAAGGATTAGGGGTTTGGATAAGATCATTCGAATCCTTAATATTTCTTGTCCTTGCTGGGTCCCTTTCCCATCTTATATCGAATTTTAAGCTTAATTATGTATGGGAACTAGATATTTGACTAGGTTTGTGCATATTAATCATTCCTTTTGGTTCTTAATCTAACATTTTGAGGAGATTATATTATGGAGACTTAATCAAAGTAATTTTCCATTAAATTTAACCCTTTTATGAATTCATAAAGTTCACCCTTGAAACTAAAAAATGTGGAATTAAGACAAAGGCCTACAAGTTTGGAGGTTTTGGGATCAGTCAGGTCTTCTATGACTTTGATGGCTTATTTGATGGGAATCATTGTGAAGAGGGATACTACATCCAAGCTTAAAAATATCTAATCCTCATCCATATGTTTGTGTTTTATTTTCTCAATAAAGTATGATGAGTCTTTTATAAACGAGCTTGTATTGCCTACTAATGGTTTCAATTTGTTGGCAAATAATTTTGCAAGCCTATAGGTTGGTGAGCTTGTGGTGTCTACAATGGGTTGGGAGGGAACCCCAGGTTTGTGGATCTTAGGAAGACCATATATTCTTGGAACCAAGGGGTCAGAGATAATGAGTTTTTTCTTTATCTCTTCTTCAAAGGAAGATTTCTTTATGGCCTCAGTAACTTCCTTGATGATCTGATTCAAAGGGTTTCCATTAAGTTTCTTATAACAACCACTAGAATCCAAGTGCGCTTTCATCTTATCAATATAGTCCTCTTTGTTAAGAATAACAGTAGCTCCCCATTTATCAGCCTTCAGGGTCACAATATGATCATTTTTTTTATTTCTTTGAGGGCTCTGCTTTCCTCCCTCATAATATTGGGTTTGGGTGGTTTTGCTCTTCTTAGGGTTACAGCACAGTTCTGGCATACTTCTTCAGCTTCATTTTTTGGTAAGTGTCTAATGCTTTCTTCTGTGCTGCAGATGATGTCTTCGACCATAATCATTTTGGGGGCAATGGAAAAATTAAGACCTTTCTCAAGGAGCTTTTTGGTGGGTGGGTTTAGTTCAAAGTTTGAGAGGTTGACAACCAATCTATTAGGTTCCTTGATTTTATGGTTAATGTTATCTTCTTTAAGGTTTCTTGTATTCTTTTCTTTAAATGGATGGGTACCATCTCTTGTCGGTGTGCTCTTGTGGTTCATCTAGGAAGGAAACTCACACAGAACAATACCTTCACGCCCTCTCACATCATCACCCAAACCAAAAAATGGGTGTCCTTAACACTCTGTTCACCAAGGCTCTAAGGGTTTCTGATAATGACCACATAGACTCTGAAAAAGAACACCTACGCAACGTATTCCTAAGCAGTGGTTATAACCTAGCTCAAATCAACAAAGCCCTCGAAATAACAAAAACCCACGAAAATAGACCAAAGGTTTCATCCAAAGAGAAGAAAGTGGGGGATCACAAGGCATTTCTTCCTTACATTCAAGGGATCACAGTCAAAATAGCTAAACACCTAAAAAAGAAGGATATTGAATCTGTGTTCTCTCCTCCAAACAACATCAGAAAGCTCCTTAGGTCAGTAAAATATCCGATCGACCCGAGTCTTAAAAAGGGGGTCTACTTGATTCCTTGTGAATGTGGGAAAACCTACATAGGAAAAACTGGATGGTCCCTTCGAACGAGGGTTAAAGAGCAATGTGCTGACATCCGTCTCAATAGAACTCATAAGTCGGCTTTAGCAGAGCACTCTCACAACACGAAGCACCCAATCAAAATCGAAGATATGTAGGTGCTAGCACAAGTTGACAATTGGTCAAGAAGAATTAGAGAAGCAATTGAGATAGTTAAAAACCCTAACTGGCTAAACAAAGATGACGGTCTTTCTACTAGCCAATCCTGGTTAGCTAACCTAACCAAACTAAATAATAACTAATTAAACTTAGCTTAATTAAACCTAGCTTAACTAAATACTTAGATTAAAAATAAATCTAAAATAAATTAAACTAAACTTAGGTTAAATTAAAACTAAATTAATAACATCTATTTAAAAGTTTGATTAAAATAAAAATAAAAATTTTATTGAAAGAATTTTTTTATTGAAAATTAGAATAAAAATTAAATTTATTAAATTATTGAATTGAATTGAATTTTTTTATATTAAATTATTGAATCTTAAAATAGATTTATAATTAATTATTAAATTAAATTAATAAATTAAAAATATCTAATTAACTAATAAACTAATAATTAAACTAATGTTAATAAAATATTAAATAAACTATTATTGAGATAAAAACTATTTACAAATTTATAATACAATTAAAATAAAAATACCTAATTAAACTAATGTTAATAAAATATTAAATAAGCTATTATTAAGATTAAAACCTATTTATAAATTTATAATAAATAAAAATAAAAATAATGATATGTAATTGTTAAAAAGTAAAACCTAGAGTAAATTTATTATTAAATAAACTAAATATTAATAAAAATAAATGTATTAACAAAAATTAATAATTTACTAAAACTTTAGAAAAATTTAAATAAAAACCAAAAATTAAAATAAAATTAAAAAACCCTAAAAACTACATACAAACCAAACCGACAAACCAAGACCTAACAAACACCTCCTAATTGAATTTTGCTTTTTGCTTGTATTAATACACCTTTGAAAGATGGCCACAAGTTGGATGCCTAGGAAGCCAACATTCCAAAGGCATTTAAACTACAATTCAAAGAAGTTATGGCTCTCCTATATGACACAACAATGGGGTCCACTATGGTTGCTTTGTATGTTTTTCTTGTCCACAAATTCTTTAATCTGTTCTTCCTTGCAATTATTTGACAATGCCAACCTTCTATGTTTTCGTGGACTTTTATTAAAGTTAATTTTATCAATTTTAATTTAATTTCCAGTTATTTTCTCCTAAACTATAATATAATTTTTTTTCTTGATGATGCATATCTTTAGCAAATGACAATTTAGGAAATTTATATAGCATTATACTACATTTCCATAACTTAGACAAGTTCCATGATCACACTCCTGTGGATCTTATGCACATTTTTTTTTTTCTCGCTAATTGATTTTGCTTCTATTTTAATTGGTGATTATTTTTCCCTTTAAATTGTCGTTTTGGTTCCAGCATATTTATAATCTTTATGAAGTTGCATTTTTCGAAATTTAGAAGCATAGAGATATAAGTCTACGTGAAAGAAATTATTAAGTACATTTTTTATAGCCTGTCCAATACAAAATCAGGGTTGTCACTATTGTTTTTAAGTAAATAATCTGATTTTTACATGTTGAAAATATAGCTATACTAATTAGCGAGTTTTTGAGATCTAAAATGGGTCTCATAAGAGATATTATGAGTTAGACATTTTGTGGAGATGTATATTTACAACGCATCTTTTGCACTACAATCTATGTAATTATGGTTGAGGTAAATTGAAAAGATACCTAAAAATAAAATTAATAAGAAAATCCTCTTTAATACGACTAGAAATAGGAGTACTTTTAATACAAAAATGTGCTAAAGTAAAGTATTAAGAAATAAATAAAATAGTTAAATATTTAAGTTTTGATTATAGACTTAAGTTAAAATTATATAAATAAATTATCAATAATAATTTTATAAATGTATAAAATAATTCTAATCTATATTTATTAAAATGAAATCTAACATATATTTCTTAAATATATTTTAACTTTGTTAATAATTATTAGTTAAATTTAGGCTTGGCCTTTAAGCTTCATGTTAAGTAGCTACCTTATATGAAATATGACTCTATTGGCATTGCTTGTGTTTCTTTTTGTGATCGCCACATGCCTCCTCTTCTGTCAATGGTTGGGTGTCCTAATGATGATACTGCATCATGCAAAGCATCGATTCTAAGTAATGAGAGTATATGTGATAGTTGCAACACTCTTTACTTCATGGAATTGGAACGATGGAGCTAGGGTTTCGCAGGTGCATATCCCTTTTGCAAGAAAATGGTGGTTTCCTCACCTCGAGTTAGGTTTCTTAGACCTATTGGAGATTGTCTCTCGCAAGAGAGGCTGGTAGCAACCAAACAAAAAAGTAGGATTTTTTTGAAATTGGTTTTCTTGTTTTTAATGTGTTTTCGGGGTTTATTTTAGTTGGAGGTTTTTGTTTGCTTTGGTTAAAGGTGGTGGTGGGCCTTTCAGGCCCTCACTAGCACATGGAGAATGAGCTACCTCTAATAGATATGACTTTTCTCCTTCTGTTGACATCGCAAATGTGACAAGTGCTCCTCTTGATGGGACAAGAGGTCCTTTCCCTACCTCTTCGAATGTTATTCAGTCGAAGCCTCCAGTATTGGTAGAATATGTGGTTTCAAGCGTTTTGGTGGTAGGTGTTCAACTCGAAACAATAAAAAAGGGTTTCATTTTGTCTCCATGACTTTTCAACTCTTACCCAAGAGTGGCTATAACCCATCTCCTTATTTGAAAACCTACAATTTTTCGTCCAGGGTAGTGGTTGTTGATATTGTAGAAGTTTGCAGAGGTTACGATGGGGAGGCACTGATAAGAAAAAGGAAGGTTAAACAAGATAAGGGAAAAAAGGGAAGTCTTTGTGTGTTCTGGGAAAGGACATAATGTTAGATATGGTGCTAAGGTTAACTAAGAGAATTATGCTTGGGCGTTTTGAATATATTAAGATGTCTTACCTAAAATAATTGAATGGATGTCACAATTTTGGAAATCGATTATTCATTATACTCCCTGCCTAAACACTCTGGTGAATGGTTGGTACAATTTTCATTTTATTACAGAAGAAAGTATGCAGTCTAGCTCATAGCGGTTTTGGGTTATTGGTTCTGGGTCATTGGTTTTCTCCAAATGGCATGTTGGATTTAACCCTTAGAAGGAAAAATTATCGAAGAGGAACTTGTGGGTCATTCTACCAGGGTTTCCCATCCAATGTTGGTCATTCAGGGGGGGTTTTATGATGGTCGAAAATTCTATAGGTCATTTCATCTCTGTTGAGGAAGAAACTTTAGTGGCTGCTGACAGAAGATTGCCCAAGATTTTAGTGGAGATTGATACATTTGAAGGACTTCCAGACGAAGTGGATGTTATTTGGAATGAAGGGACTTTTAGACAGAAGCTCGATTACTAGTGAATCCATTGTAGGTGTTTTATTTGTCATGAAGTAGGCCATTTCAGAGATAGATGTCCAGATAACTCTATGGAACTATCTTAAGACAAATGTGAATCATCTTTGGCAATGGATATTCGCAGGAATCTGATATGTTGCTGGAACATACTACCCCCCTTGATAAACCCTCAGATTTTGCTTATATGGGTAAGTTACAAAGCTCTTTGCCTATCATTCTTAAATTTATGCCAAAAGAATAATTGGTTAATTTTCTGCTCGCAAAGATTGATGGTCATAAGGTTAGGTGGTATTTAAATTCCCCTATGGTTGTATCTTCAAAATCAGATCCCCCTTCACCTGAAGATGAGTTATTATTGATGGGTTTAGATAAAGTTATTGTGAAGGAGTCTAAATTTCAAAAGGAAAAAGAGTCAAAATTGGTCTTGGGAGTTAGTCTTCTTACCGAGCAAGTTTCGACTCAACTTTCTTCTTCTCCTGTTCCGAGGGATCATGACTCTCCTCCTCCCAATACGGTCTTTATATAGGGTTCGAAGTTAATGGAATCTATTACTATCTTTTCTGGTAAAATTCAAGATGACTCCATTTTACCTATATCTTCTATTTGTATGCAGAATGTAACCACTCGAAAAAACAAGGGTAAGACGAGAGGTTTAAAGGAAAATTTTGAGATTGAGTATGCCAATAACCCTCTTTTTATTAATCCCAAACTTTCAGACATTAATTCAATTGGGAAAGTCCTTTCCTTTGGTTCACCTTCTGATACTTTTTTGGGGGCTCTTAGAGCAAAAATGCCCCTGGCAGGGGTTCCTCAATGATCCTTATAACCCTAAATATTAGAGGTCTTGGAAATTCTCCCAAAAGAACTACCTTTAGGCGGTTGATTGAAGTGGTCAATCCTGGTATTTTTCTTCTTCAAGAGATGATGACCTCTAGTTTGTAGGCTTGCAAAGTATTTGTTAAGATGTATCCTTCTTGGAATTGTTGTGGACAAGATGCGTTTGGGATGTTTGAGGGCCTGCTAGGGGCTTGGAATCCTTTGAAGGATCATATTTCTCCTTTCAAGAGGGAGGTTAGTATTCTTTTGGAACTAAGGATTAGGGGTTTGGATAAGATCATTCGAATCCTTAATATTTCTTGTCATTGCTGGGTCCCTATTTTTCCCATCTTATATCGAATTTTAAGCTTAATTATGTATGGGAACTAGATATTTGACTATGTTTGTGCAAATTAATCATTCCTTTTGGTTCTTAATCTAACATTTTGAGGAGATTATATTATGGAGACTTAATCAAAGTAATTTTCCATTAAATTTAACCCTTTTATGAATTCAAAAGCATACTCATACTCATTACTTGGTTTATACCTTGTTGTGTTGGGTAGTTGTGAAATTTTGCAATCCGACACCTTTTCCGACACCTCTGTAGAAGAGGAATTGTTGGTTAACATATGTGCGGGACTCCATTAAGAAATCTTCCACATGGGTTTTGTTCATTGGTGATTCCAGATGGTTAATAAACCATCATATTCCACACAAGTAATTCATTTGACCCTTAGAATCTTAGCCCTAATTTCAGTTGAAGAACACCATCCGTCTCAAAATCAACGCTTGCATTAGAGCTGCGATTTGGTGGTTTATCGATTTGTAATGAATATGAAACTGGAATTTCTATGTATAATCTAGGGAATCACTCTTTTAAGTGATTGATGTTTCCCCTTGTTTATTATATATGTCTGTAACTCATTCGAAAGGGTGAAGGAAGAGAGTTGGGCATAAGACTCATCACTATGTAACCCCGTTTTGATCTAATGAAGAATCAAATTTGTTAATATACTCATAATCATTGAGTGAGATGCTTTCCTCTTTTTCAAATATTTATAACGTTAATTTACACGTCCAAAATAATTGCATATTAATTAATATAATAGATATGATTGGATGTTGATTTATCACTGCTGTTAACATTATATGCATTAGATGTTGACAGAGTCTACATAAGCTACCACTGATATACACGTCACATGTGAAACAAGGCAATAGGAAGATCGACCTGAACACGGAATAAGAGAATTTAACTTTACATGTGTACTTTGTTAATTCACTAGAGATAAAAATTTTAATGAAAAAAAAACACTACCTAACGGAATAGAATAAGAATTGTTTTTTTAAGAAAATCTTGGAGCTTTGTTTCCTTCACTTAAGACAAGTTATTCGAAATTGGTATTTCTTGCTTCACTTCAATTTCACCTCCACGTGGACATTTGATTGATTTCAGCCAATTGTATTGATTTACAAAGTTAATGCCTTGCGTACTTAACTAGTAATGTATCAATATTTTATAAAAATAATAATAATTATTATTAATATTTAATTTTAAAAAGATAATATAATTAAATATAAATATTTTTACCCTTTTTTAAAGTGATCTAAACTTTATCTTCAAGATTGAAGGGATCTGAACTTTACCCTAGGGATGTTGAAATATGACTTTGCAATGCTCATAGAAGTCCCTTCACTAATTTCTTCGTTAGAAGGTTGGAATAAAACTCTTTGTATGATATCCTTCCCACAAGGATTAGGCTCACATGGAGGAATATGAGGACTAAGTAGGAATATGAGGACTTTTAGTGGGTTGGTATGGGAGATGATTTAGATCGCTTTCCAATCTTGTTGGAGGTGACAATGGGAATGACAAGGTTTTCTAGTCCTTTTATGCTTTATTTGTCTTGAGGATGAGGGGTATCAACAAATGGTGTTGGGTTTGTGGGTCCTTTATGTGGTACTTAGGCCCACATGGAGGAATATGAGGACTAGGTAGGAACAATAGGACTTCTAGTGGGTTGGTATGGGAGATGATTTAGATCACTTTCGAATTTTGTTGGAGGTGACAATGGGGCAAACAAGGCCTCCCAGTCCTTTCATGTTTATCTCTATTTGACTTGAGGATGAGGGGTATAAGCAAATGGTGAAGGGTTTGTGGGTCCCTTATAATGGAAACATAAGAGAGTCAACAACAATTCAGTTTCCTTAAAATCTTAAGATTATGAAAGTTGAATCAATCACCTAATCACATGGGTAGCAGAAAGAAGAGAGGTTATGCAAGTAAATTTATGCAATATTGAGAACACTCTTGAATCTTTTTATTCAAATAACTTGAAAGGTTATAGGTCCTTGGATCAGAAGAAAGATGATTTTGGAAGAAAATGAGGCTCTTTGGAGATTAAAAAGTAGAGCTATTTGGCTGGAAAAAAAAATGATGATAATACAATTATTTTTCATAATTATGTTAAAACATAGAAAGAATGTAAACTCTACTTGGAAGTTAGAGGATGAGGAAGGTGCTAAGATTACAGGTTTCAGATGTAATGCCCCTAGTTTTGACCCTTGACATAAACTATGTAAATGATGCAACATTGTTGATGTAATTGATGGAACATGGTGAGGAGCTCAAGGCAAAGGACCTATCATGGACATCTAAATATATATGTACATGTATCAGTAGTAAATATAGTTAGTGGAAGGTGCTAAGATTACAAGTTTCAGATGTAATGCCCCTAGTTTTGACCCTTGACATAAACTATGTAAATGATGCAACATTGTTGATGTAATTGATGGAACATGGTGAGGAGCTCAAGG
>LPNX010588269.1:57476-83737 GCA_001517045.1 Pseudotsuga menziesii
GCCCTATCATGGACATCTAAATATACATGTACATGTATTAGTAGTAAATATAGTTAGTGGACCATGTGCTAGTCAAGCGCAGTAACATTATAATGTGATGTACATGTGCATGAAAACAATAAAGGAATCCACAACTAATGATTATTCCTAAGATTACGGAGGGATGTATTGAATCAATGAAGCCTATAGATGAGAGCTAGGTTTCCAAGAAAGGATTAAGGAGCCATCGACTGTCACATTGACTCATGCACCCCAATCGTTTAATGCTTCAAGTGGAAGGTAGTTGATGTAGTTATTGAATTGTGGAAAGAAAGGCATGGGTCTGAGTTCCTTGCTTCAGCCACTTTGGAGAAATGGGTATGGGGGGGCTTACTTATTGGGTAAGTGATTAGTTACATTGAATTCATCCTTAAATTACTTTTTAGTTGGGGGTTGGCATAGTAAACCAGTCAGTGAGTCTATTAGTTAGCTAATTAGTTTGCGTGGTCAAGTAATTCAACTCCTCATGGGTGTATCTATCTCTCCTTGTATTTGGTTTGTTTTCATGACTGTGAGTCGAAGAGAAAACTAGAGAGCACAACTGATATATGTTCCTTTATTAATATAAGCATCATAGTGGTATTGAGTTGTCCAGTTGTTAGTTTGTTCGTGTGCATCATGAATTGGTGTTGAAGATATGTGACAGATTCTGTTCCTGGAAGTGTCCAAGTAAGTTTTAGCAGAGTGGGGAAGTTGTCTATCCTCAGTTGTGCATATCGAAGTCCTAGTTCATTGTTGTTGATGCCATCTTGAGTATAGCCATATGTTAGTCTTGCAATAATAGATTGATCGGTTGGCTAGTAACCTGAGTGATTCCTTGGAGAAATTTGTTGTGTGTAACTAAGATTTGTAAGCCCTGGGAAAATAGAGCTTATAGGCAGATGATCCAAGGTTTGGGTGATATTTCTATGCACACAATGGTATAGAACCTGGAGGAAGGTGACACTTGAGGGATCACTGAGAGGTGAAGAGGTACCTTCTTAGTGTTGTGTGGGGAGGGTAATGTGGACCCCAATCTAGTTGAGCCTGCACGAGACGTTTGTGGTTTTGGAGGTCAACCAAATCTGATTGTTTGTCCTACTTGAAATGTTGTAATCCCTAAGAAGTGAATAAAGTGTTGAGCACCAAGTGGATTGGAGTCTAATAGATGTTGTGTGACATTTGACAAAATAGTGAAGTTTGGGTGGTATTTCTATACACAAAAACACACTGGAATAACACCTTTGAGGTGTTGAGAGGGGTAGGCATTATGGACCCCAAACTAGTCAAGTCTATGCGGGATCGATTACTAGTATTGAGTAGGAGAGTAGGATAGAGAGAAGAACTGGATAAGGGACTAGTAAAGTTTGTGACCTCCTAGTTGAATAGTAGGGTTTGGGTGGTCTTTATATGCACACATTGGTATAGCCCTTGGAGGAAGGTGATGTTTGAAGGATAGTTGAGTAGTGAAGGGGTACCTTCTTGGTGTTTTGTGGGGTGAGTATTGTAGACCCCAATCTAACCAAGTATGTGCAAGGTGCCTATAACTTTGTGGTGAGTCACTAGTTAGAATTTTCCCTCTACTACTTGGAAAATATTGTTAAGCCAACAAAGGATGGCTTGGCTTGAGAATTGATTCTCTCTGACTATAACAACCCGCTAACCCAATACATGTTGGCTTGGCTATGGACTTATTCCTATTTGGTTGTGAAAGAGAGCTTTGGATAGTTCTTCTTTCCTTCAGGTCATCATGCCTAGTGTGGGGGTGGAATCTTAGCAAAAAGAATATATGTTAGACAGAGTGCCTATGGTTGGGTGGAACACTTCTCTTGCGTGATCAGTTTCTTGGATAAGCTTCATTCAAGATAAATTTTATTTGATGCTTCATTGTTGTTATTCATTTCCATTGTATGATTGTTATTCAGAATTGATGAATATTCATGTTGAAGTAGTTAATGTGAATATGAGATTGCTTAGTTATAAGTAAACACAATACTTGTTATCTAAGTGTTGAATGTATGCTATTACACTTCATGAATTTCTTGCATATAGATGATTGTATGTATATGATGTCCCATTAGCCACGTAGCACTAACTTTGCAGGAAACCAGTGATTGTCAATGCAAACTAAGTTGCCACGCGATGGTTAACCTACGTAGTGGTAGTCGCCCAGTGGTTAAAGGCAATTGTCCAGTGGATCACACAGCGGTCTAATTTAGCATTAGTAGTGTATTTGTGCAATAAAGGAATTTATAAGTGTAGAAGTGTGCAATATTAATTTAATTTCTACAGTATCACATGTGGACTAGAGTATTATGCAAGCAAAGCCACACTTAGTTTATTGAGATCATGTGGCATAGTGTGATGTGCAGTAAAATAACTTAGTGTTAGATAGTAATGTCTTGGTATCAGAATTAGAAAGGAAGAAAAAGATCCCCGATGGTCATGATAGGCCGTTGGGGACACTGGGACGTGACATCATAAATCTTGCAAAGGTCAGAGTTAATCATTTCAATAGGCTCTATTAGGAATATGACAACGCATTTGTAGCTCAGATGATGTAATAGCCCTTTTTCCATGTTATGTTAATGAGGAGCAAGACAATGATATCATGGAGTAATTTTCTCTAGACGATCTTAAGGAGGGTATCCATTCTTTGCAAAAGGACAAAAGCCTTGGTCTTGATGGATGGCCAGTGGAGTTTTTATCTTCCTTCACGACCCTTTTTAAAAAAGATCTCGTTTGTGTAATTGAAGATTCTAGGGTGAATGGTATAGTTTTGGAAACTTTCAATACCACCTTATCACCCTCATTCCAAAAATTTACATAGATTGTAACTTGGATGACTGAAGTCCTATTTCATTGTGCAACTGTATATACAAGTTGATAGAAAAATTTATAGCCAGAAGGATCAGGTGGATTTTGTCCATATATGTATCTCGAGAAAAATAACTTTTTTCCATGGTAGACACATTCATGATGCAATTTGGATCTCACAAGAAGTCCTGCACATTGTGAAGGTGGATTGAATTTTTTTTATGATAGAATCAATCGAATTAACTGGATCTATCTGAGATTGGTGTTTCTTCAAGTAGGTTTCAATTTATAGGTGGTAAACTAGATTTTTTCTTGTATTCAATATGTATCCATGGTTGTTTGATAAATGGATATGATTCTCCATTTTTTAGGCAGGATGGGGCCTTCGACAAGTCTTCCCTTTGTCTCCTCTCTTGTTTATTCTAGTAGTAGAAGGGCCAAGTAGAATTATCCTTCGAGCAAAGAAAAACAGATCCTTTAGTGGTATTTCTGTTGGAGGACCTGTTATTATTACGCATTTATTATTTGTTGATGATACCTTGATCTTTTCAAATTGATCTCAAAGAGATGTTGTCCATCTTTATGGTTTTATTGATATTTTTGTAGAGGCTACAAGTATGAGCTTTAATGTTAGAAATCCTCTATCTCCTTTTTGAATATAGTCTAGGATGATATAGAATGGATCTATACACAACTTGTCTTTCGTATGGTAGACATTGAGAATTGTCTCATGTACTTAGGTTTTGTTTTAAATACAAATGCATATCAAATAATGTATTGGGCATGGTTAATTGACAAGATAGAAAAACTATTTCTTCTCTGGTGCAACAAATGGTTAAGCAGAGGAGGCAAATTGATATTGGTAAAATCTATTCTGGAATTAATTCCAGTTTATTAGGTGTCTTTGGCCTATGTTCCTATAGTAATTTTTGATCAAATTAGGAAGATGAGTTGTAATTTTCCTTGAAAGGGGTGTCAAGAGGGTAATTCCTTCCACTGGGTAGCCTAGAACAAAATAGCTTCGTGAAAGGAAATGGGAGGTTAGGGATTAAAGAATCCTTATTGCTTCAACAAAGGCATTAGCTACTAAAGGGGTTTGGAGAATCTTGAAAGGAGAAGGATTATGGGTGTCTGTTGTTTACTATATATACTTAGACCCTTTATAAGTTAAAGAATGGATTAGAGCAGAGAAAAGTATTTTAGAAATATTTCTTCAATGTGGAAATTTATGTTATTGGTTTTTGAAGTTATTGGATATTGGCTTGGATAGAGTATAGGCATTGGAAGCAAAGTTAAACTAGGACATGACATTTGGACTGGATGTGGTAGGGAACATAGACTCGCTTTAGCTTTGATACAAGACTTGAGGGATCAGGGAAGGGGAAATTTTAGGGGTGAAATTTAGCCCATGGGATAATTTTTGACCTGTTTTTTCCAAAATTAACTAGAGTAGAAAATATACAAAACCCTTAGAAGTTTGAATCTTTCTAAAAAAATATCACCCAACGTTTTATGGTTGGGAATTTAAGAATTACTAAGATTCGCAAAGGTTTTCACACTATAAGAAAATTATGGATCCTTAAACTTTTCCCTAGATTAGGGTTTTATTTACTTGGAGCAGATTGTGCACCATGTTAACTCTACGGTAATGTCTCAAGAATGGATAAAAAATTAAGTCTTGGGTCTTGAGGATGAGGAGGAAAATGATACTTGGAATAAGTACATAAAGGCACTCGAAGATAGTCACATTAGACTTATGGATTGAGATGATTCTCTGATTTGATCTAGAAATAAAACAGGTGGATCATACATTCCCAATTTAGGATATTTGATCATATGTGAAGATGAATACATCCTTGATCATTGTTTGTGGTTTTCTACCGTTTGGAAGTATAAGTGTCCTCTAAAGTGTAAAATTTTGTTATAATTATCCCTTTCTAATAAGGTTTTCGTTTTGGGATCTAATGCTCAGAACATTCTGGTGTGGTATAAGACGATTCCTTCACTATAAAGATAATAGGGAGAATATTGAGCACCTATAATATCCTCAATTTTGACTGAGAAATCATTCAATCAAAATTATGTAAAGGATGTAAATATGCTTATATGGATTCATAGTATGGAGCTCAAGGCTAGGGCCCAACTAGTGAATGGCTAGTCATGTATGATGTATATATTTTCATTTGGACGATATGGTTGGCTTGTCGTGCTAACTCGAGAGATATGTAAATATTATGTTGCATAAATAGTGCATAAATAATAAAATGGTCCAAGATGGTTGTGTAAAGAGCAATAGATGGGCTATGATTCAACTAGAGGGTAAGAGGAAAGGGGTCTATTGGAAAACTTAATCCGTTGTTGCCATGTGTCAACCTTAGAACTCAACCAAATTCTGCCATGTGCTTTGAATAGGTCAATTACCTTATTTTGACTATTGAACTCAATCACTGAATGCATGTGTGAGGTTGGTGAGAAAATTCACGTCATGCAGTTATTGAAGCATGGAAATTAATGCACTTTTGTGATAGTTCTGTCACATGTAAGAAGTCAGTTTGCAACTCTTATGAGTCCTCTTTTCTATGCTCATAAGCTATGTCAGTTTTATTTTTACCATTATATCATATCCTATTGAAACTTCATTCTATCATCTCTCACGTAGATCTACACTATGCAAATCTCTCCATTAATGTTGATGACCATTTCCAAATTGTGTATTACCCTGGAATTGAAATTTAGAAACAGGGCTACAAATTTGGAAGGAAAAAATAGATGGTTGTAGGTGAGCAGAGGGGTTGGGAAATCTAGGAACCCTTTCCCATTGAGTTCTTCTACTCATAGATGTTAGATAATCCACAAATTGAGGCTAATAGGTGGTTCTCCAACTATATACACAAAATTGACCTCCTTTTATGCACACACTGGAAGAAGTTGGAAAGATGGATCACCCAAGAGAAATATGGATCAGTTAAGGGGATTCCTGAGCCCAGAAGGGTGTTGTGTGGGGCAGGTACTGTAGGATCCAAGGTTGTGATGGTTGTGTGAGATCCCTATAGAGATTTGTATGTGCATTTGGATGAGTATAGAGTTTAGAACATATTGTGAGTTGAGAGAGAGAATTTTGTAGGTGTTTCCTTTTCCCTGAGGGCCTCATAACCAACTCATAACCCAACATGGGGGTGGCCTCTCAACAGAAAGAGTATATGATGGACATAGTTCCTATGGTTGGGTGAAAATCACTCTTATACAACCAATTTCTTGGACCTGCATTGTTTAAAGATAAGTATTCTCTTGTATTTGTATATGCAATGTTTTATTTGATGCATGTGATGACAATGCTAGTAAATGCATGATGAATGTGTGTGGATAGATTTTATTTCCATTGTTTATTCTTATTATGCATTTGCACACATATTTTATATGTTATGCAATTCATAGTATGGCTATGGGGAAAAATTTAGAAGCTCGTACTTCGTTCATGTCCCTCTCTATTGGTTTAGCTGACGAAAGGGGGCGTGATAGCACCTCTTTATCTCCTGCTCAAATATTTAAAAAAAGTGGGATTAGGCTTCACATGCATGTGGTATTCAGTTCTTTTGGCCATGTCAGACCCTTGAAGGATCCCTAGAGACATGGTCAAATAATGCCACTTATAAGACACATCTTACATTACCTGTCATTGTCATTTGGGGGTTTTGGATTTCCAGGAACAAAGATATGTTTGAGGATTATATCATTCCTCCCTATTTTTATGCTTCAAAGGGATTAGTTGTTCTTTCTCATTTCCCTCAAGATGATAAGCCACAAAAAGATAGGATGATAGTGGAGGAATATGTTGACAAAAATGTTCCCTGCTTATATTTTGTTCATGCCTCACAATGTACCCCTAATTTGGGTGGGGCAGGTGGTATCCTATTTTTATCACATCACCATTAGATTAAGATTGTAGCAGGTTTGGGGAATAGTACCAATGGCATAGCAGAGTTGATGGCTTTAAAGTTGTCTTTTTCGTTGGCAATTACGACTGGACTCCAAAATATGCATAATTTTGGAGATTCAAATTTAGTCATTGACTGTATGAGGTTGAGAACACCTCTAAGGAACATACTTCTAGAGACGTTATATGAAGACATCTCCAAACTGTCATGCTTTATTCAAATAACAAAATTCGAGCATATCTACAAAGAAAGGAACCGTTATGTTGATTAATTGTCAAATATTAGACTTTAGGTGGGAGAAAGTATTTGGCACAGATGGGAGATGGAAAATGACATAGAAACTATTTTTGATCTAGTACCCCACATGGGGTAAAAGGAATACTATAGGGTTCTTCTCTTTAGAGATATCGATTTATTTTCATTGAAATCTATTTTTTAAATGTATTTTTGAATCTTTTTAGGATGATTGAAAGTCAATATACAAGAGAAAGACTTGGATTTGATTACGCTTTTTGAATTATTGTATAAATATAAGATGGAGATAGGTGGTTCAAAGGTTGGTTAATCTATATACAAAATGATTTATTATTAATAGAATAGATGACACACTTTTTTCTAAGGGAAAAAACCAATAAAAATTTCTTATGTTTACATTATGAAAATGTACATACTTATTTCATTTCCATTTTAATTAAAATCAATACGAACACTAATGGACTTTGTTAACCTGTCTTATTCATGATTTTGTAATTAGTGCATTGTTTTTCAAAAGTCAATGGCCATGGACTTTGATAACCTGACTTATTCATGATTTTGTGATTATTGTGTTAGTTTCAAAAGTCAATGGAAGCATGGCTTATTCATGATTAAGGATGAATTTCTAATTATTATACCTGTCAAGAGGCATGGTATATTGTTTTTGATACTTGGTCAATCACTATTAGTTTTCAGTTTGACTTAAAAAAAATTCTCATATTTCCAATTTCTTACTTTACATTTTGATTTCTTTTATTTTTATCTATTATTATAAGTTTTTTATCTAACATAACATTGGTTATTGGGTTCAAGGTCTTATTGCAGGAGAGCTGCTTATTTTTCCTAAGTTTTGTTAAGGTCTTATGATTGAAGTGTTTGCATAGCTCTTAATGCATTTAATGTATTCTATACTAACAGCGATTGACATCCATTGTACTGAAATCCACTGCCACTACCTCTGTCCTACTAACACCCATTGTACTGACCGCCAATGCCACTGCCTCTGTCAGCCTTGCAGCTTCTTCATAGTAACTGGGCCACTGCTTCTTCATAGTTGGGATCCTCTTGGATTCAAACCTTACATTTTTGGGGGAGACCTACCATCCATGGAAGAACATGGAAACTACATTGCATACTCTTGGTTTCTTCTTGCAAAAATTTAAAATGATAAGATAGTGTTAAGGATCATAATAACCTGTTTGTGTGGTTGATTGCAAAAAACCAAAATGAGTATGAGGCATGGTGTAATTGCCAGCACAACAGTTACTGCAGCTGTGTTGATTCTTCAAAATAGAGGATTACTCGGTTCAATCTCATCGAAAATTTGCAGAGACCAGTAGCATAATCCCTTCTCAATAAAGATTTTGCTAGCATCAAAATCTTGCTTCACATCTAAATATTTTGTTGGTGTCAAAATATTGCTTCATATCTGAAAACTTGACGGCGAAGTTGTATGAACAGTTCTCGTTTCCTCGATAATACTTTCATGGTGAGATTCCTCATTAAGACTTTCATGTGCCTGCTTATGTTAAATGTATCAAATTCCTCCGTAGTTCAAAAAATTGTAAGAGAAAAAATTGCAAAACTGCAAAAAAATACACACTCAAATATCAAGGGTTTTGAAATCATGGACAATTATATTACTGAGAAATTTAATGTTTCCCTAACCTCATCTATGCATACAAGGGTAACTAATACCGAGTCAACTATTTGAATAAATTTAGTTAGGAATAGATAGAATTCTCAAGATGCAAATATATATATAGCTTGGTAGATGATTCACATAGAAATATCAGATGCATTATATCCAAGATAACTTTGACAAAACAAGTATCTTCAATTTCTTTAAAAAAAACTGCCCAAAGTCCTCAACTTGTCATAAATTCCTTTCTAGCTACTTTGATTGATTTAAAAAAAAACAACAAATTTGATCTTTCCCCATTCCCATCCCATACAAATTACTAAGCAATGCATCAAATTCTTTATCGATATTACCATTCAAAAGATAGGGATAACGAACAAAAAACTTTACAAGACCATTTTTAGTGAGCCTAATATTTAATAATTTCTTAAGCTTGAAGCATACCTTGCAAAGTTCAATACATATGCATGGCTTCATTTATAATGATTGCAACACATAACGTGCAATGGTTGTATATTCGAATGTTTCAAGAGTATGATCATCTTTGGAAAATACCTTCATTCTTACATCCTTTCAATTTGATAGAGAGATTCTCTTCCATAGACGGTTGAAGATTTGTGTTTCGAATCCTAAAATATTAGTTAATAGACATATAATCTCAAATGTACCCTTAACCAAATGTGAACCACAAACAAAGCGAGATTACCTGAGCATAAGTGGTGGGAACTTCAAAAACATCATATCTACCTTTTTATTTTTTAGATCAAATATTTGTATCAATAACTAGTTCGAATCATTCCCATATCATGGTTTCTTATATCTATTTTAATAGTATCTACTTCATGGATTAACCTGTTCCCGAGAATCATATAGTTCCATAATGTGAAGACATTGTCCCAACACTGTACACAATGGCATGGAACAAATATATGTTTCCCTTAAAAAAAAAATTCCAGACATTTTTTATCATGCTGGTTTATAGTGTATTTAGTAAATTTGACAAGTACTCTCCATCCTAGCGTCTGTAGGCTTCCTAGTTCAAATGGAGTAGTTCAACGTGTAGGGCTCACACATGTTCGATGTCAGATTATCTATCTGTTTAATATTTTCTTTCTTCCCTTTGCTTCATGTCTTAGTAATGTTGTATGTTATCAATTGTAATACCCCGGTTTTGAACCCGTTTGCATTAAATATATATGATGAAAATATTGTAATTAATCATGGTGTGGAGCTAAAGGAAAAATCCCCACCATTGATTTAGTGTTTTATGTTTTTAAAATCAATGCCGATGGTATTTTGTGCTAGCCAACACATTATAATTTTAGACATCATATAAATATGCAATTTAATTAAAAAACCCACAACTAGCTATGTCAATGTAACAAATAATGAGATAGGGGCATGATTTCCTAAGGATGAGGGGGGGATGTTTAACCTTGAGCCATTGGGGAAAAACCATGTGTCAAAAGAAAACACCCAAATACATATGCCTATTCCCTCATGCATTCACTTTTTCATCTTCCCTCACGTTTTGGAGAGGGATGAGACGCTTTTGATCATCCATCCTTAACGTTTTCAGTTTTTCCTCATTGTGCATTCCTAGTTCATCATCTGGCTCTCATCGAAACATTGTGGCCCATTCTAATCATTCTCTATTCCATTCTGTTCATGCACGCTATGTGTTCATCCTGCTTGCAGAACCGTATTTTGTTCTGGGTTGTTCGTCTGTTGTTACCATCCTCAGCCGCGCAAATGTTCGGGGCCTCCTTTGTTTGCTGAATGAATGAGCAGTGGAGATCACTCGATTTTATGAGAAAGAGTGGTCATATGTGGTTTCCTCAATATTCTTGTGCAATGGTCTTCTCTATCACAGAGTGAGTGGAAGCTTGTTTTGTTGTGTTGACATTATGGTTTGCTGTGTGTGCATATTTTGCGTGGGTCTGAACTGGTTTGGAGTGGAATTGGGTATAAACTAGCTTGATAAACCTAGTGTAGGAAGGAACCTCACAAATAGATCTATAGGGGTTGGTTTTATTCTTTGCACACCCTGAACAACAATGGAATGGAAGGCATAGCCTGAGGGACTGTATAGCAGAGAAGAGGATGCTTCCTTGTGTTGGGTGTGTAGATTTTTTAGGAACCAAGCCTGATCTGGTGCAGGTGTCCATAGCTTAGTGGTTAAGCTCACTAGCTTAGCAATTCAATCTTTCCAACTCCTTTGCATCCTGATAAACCCATATGTTAGTTGGATTGGCTGGTCCTTAATGTGAATGTTGTCCTAGCTGATTAGACTGATAAACCCAACAGTATATTGGCTTGTTTATTTGCAGCCTGATAAACCCAACTGTGTTGGCTTGGATGAGTTTGTTGTATCCTTGTCTATGTGTGTGCCTTCTAGTGTTCCTTATTCCTTGTGGGAATCATGCCCAACTCAGGGGTGGAAGTGTTGCGGAGAGATTGATGATTGCATTGGCCTATGGTTGGGTGGAACGTCACAACAACGTAGCTGGTTGCGGGACAAACTTCCATCAAAGATAACTATCTCTATGTTAATCTATGCATATGCATTTGCTTGATGAAATATGATGAACACGTTTAATGTGTTGAATGGATGAATTGCTTTCGTTGTGTAATTGAAATTGTATGCATCTGTGTATGTTTCTTGCAATGCATTTTTAAAATATGTTATGGGGCTTAGATTTCCGAGTTGGTGATGGCATGAATGATCAAATATGTCCAAGAATTCTGTTAACAGGTTGAATTTCCTTCCGAAACTCTCCTTTCCACAACTTGCAAGATGCAGAAACGTCCTTATGTAAATTTTGTTCCCCACACTTTTCCTTCCGCAACTTGTGGGATGCGGAATGCGGCTTTGCAGATCTCTATTTCCACAACTTTCCTTTCTGCAACGGTCTATTCCGCATGTGGAATGCGGGATTGCAATTTCCATATTTCCCCGATTCCGCAAACTCAAGCTTTCCACACCGTTGATTCTTGTGGGTTGATTCTCATCCATTGATATGTATCTAGATGCGGGACAGATGATGACTGTCGATTTCCATTGCGATCTTTCTTCACCGTTCGATCGCCTCTGAGATCTTTCTTCGTAGATTGTCGAATTGATCACTAACAAGATCAATTTATCTGTTGTTTGGAAGTTGGAGAATTTATCCACAGACTTGTATAGAGTAAACGCAAGATGAATTCATTGCTCTATAGATATCTGCAAAATCGGGAATCCATCAAAATACATACAGAATTCAATGAACTTCGAGCTGGATGCTCCTACATCGGTTAGATAGTGGTAATGGTCATGTTCCCTCTCTGGTGGATGGGAGGGGTATTAATTCTTGCACATGATCTAGGAACTAAAAATCAATCTCATGAAAGAATAATCAACAAATACTCATGAAATGGTGTTAATCGGAACCAGAATGGTTTCCTCTCTATATATTCAATAAACAATGAATAGTTACAATACCAATGTCAAGCAATTGCTTGAATCAATGAGGAATTCGAATACATAAGGAGGAAATTCGAAATTAGTGAGTGAGTCTAACTTAACTGACTCTTAGCCATTCAATCACGCACAGTTAACCACTTGACCAAAACCCTAATTGACTCACCAAACCCTAACTGAAGTCGGAGTGCAATAAATGACTGAATCTCAACTGAAGGAGATCAAACACATGTCATAGCAAGCCAACCATCAAGTGCTAGTGCTACATGACTTCAATGAACCCCGATGAGGTTAACTGAAGCTGAACTGATCATCAGAAGTTGGTGGAGGTGCCATGTTGACTCCATATCATTAAATAATAATAAAAAATTATTAAATAATATATTTAATGAGAGGAGGCGCCTTAACTGACTGGTTGAACTGATTGTAACCACCAGTTAGCAATTAGGTGCATTAATATCACTTAGATCACCCCCGGAGTGCTCCAGTTAACCTCCTTGACTGTAGGAGAAGGCTATGTTAGCCTCCTTGACTGTAGGTAGGCGTGGGTGTGACTGGATGATGGCACTTAATGCTCCACTGATGTCAATTAATGTCAATTATACTTAGGATAGTGGTTTAACTAGGCCAATTTGACCGAAAAGAGTGTGTACAGTGGTAAATGTCTCCAACAAGGGGACATGATAGTGTGGTATCAGAGCTTTGGGTTGCAGCATTGGGCTTTGATGGGCCAAGTGAACAATTAACATAGCTATTGGTAATTGTTTTTTACTTTTGAATTTATTATGCAACTAACAATTTTGTTTATTAACAATTTTTGAAGAATTATAGTCACCTTCAAAGGGCAACATTCCAGATAGTGCAGTTCAGTAAAGTTGGTTTGGCTGATCCATGAGAACCAACATATGTGATGATGCACCAAACCCCAATGAATATGAGGAATATTCTATGGGGGGGAATGTCCAAGTTGGAAATGTTGAGACAAAATCTAATGGGAGGAGGCTTCAAGATACTCCTCCAGATTTTGCAGCCACCATGAGAAGCCTAAGGGTGGAGATGCAAAGTTACAGGGAAGATAATGAAAGATTGGTTAAGGCTTTGGAGGATAAGAATTAGCTGAATGTATCCATGCTACAAATTTTGATGGACATTCAGAGGTGGATGAACTCTGGGGATTGGACAATAAGACCAGAAGGTAGTAAGAGCATTGCTAGAAGAAGAAAGAGATCTCCTAGTGGGTCATCTAACTCTGAAGGATCCACTAGTGGTTTAAGTTCTTGTTCTCATGAGAATAAGAGAAATAGGCACTACTAGAACTGTTCATGTGATGAATTTAAGAAGGCAAGGCCTCCTACCTTCAATGGTGAGATAAAGAATGGTCAAGAAGATGAAGCTTGGCTTCTTGGGATGATGAAGTATTTCTAAGTCCAAGATTACTTTGGAAATATGAAGGCTAGAGTAGCCATTTTCAATTTGATTGGAAGAGCATCCATATGGTGGGAGCACTTCAGGAAAGTGAAAAATATTAATGAAAGGAAGATTGCGTGGAAACAGTTCTAGAAGTATTTCAAGTAGAAGTACCTCTCCGACAGGTACTATTATGATAAGATCAAAGAATTCCATGAGCTAAGATTGGGACACCAAACCGTGGAAGAGAATGCAAACAAGTTCTTGAAGTTGTTGAGGTATGTCAGGTATATCAAAGATGAAAAAGTGAAAATCCAGTGTTTCCTGAGTGGATTGCCTCAGTCCTACAAAGACAAAATTGAGTTTTATGAACTTAGAAATCTGGAAGAAGCAATAAGGAAAGCTAAGTACCTCCATGACAGGTACTATTATGATAAGATCAAAGAATTCCATGAGCTAAGATTGGGACAACAAACCATGGAAGAGTATGCAAACAAGTTCTTGGAGTTGTTGAGGTATGTCAGGTACATCAAAGATGAAAAAGTGAAAATCCAGTGTTTCCTGAGTGGATTTCCTCAGTCCTACAAAGACAAAATTGAGTTTTATGAACTTAGAAATCTGGAAGAAGCAATAAGGAAAGCTAATTATTGCTATGAGCAAAGCAAAGAAAAACCTGATTCTCATAAGACATATAAGGACAAGAAGAATGAGAAGTCTGACCAAAGGAAGAAAGGTTTCAAACCTTCTAACTTCAGAAATCAACAGAAGCAGCCATCCCAATTTGTGAAGCAGCTAGCTAGAGTGGCGGGAGAAAAGCCAAGAGATCCACAACAGAATATAGAACCACTCCAATGTTGGAAATGTGGAGGACCCCACATACTAGGAAGTGTCCACCTAAGAATGAGAATGCAGGGCCAACTTACAACATTCAAGAGGAAGAAGCCCTGGGTCAAGTAGTAAGGGCCGTCCCTAGGATTTATGCAGCACCGGAGGACTGCCAGATAGATCACCAGTCAACTGTGGTTGAAGTTGCAGGTAAGATTGTTGAGAAATTTGTTTCTATTTTGATTGACATTGGTTCTACTCACAGCTACATTACTCCTATAGTAGTGGAGATTTGTGCTTTTAATAAAGTAAATCATAACAAATCATGTTAGTTCAGCTAGCCACTGGAACTAAGAGAAAGGTTAGTGAAGTGGTAGAGAAATGTCCATTGGTAATGAATGGATAGGTTACTTGTGTAGATCTGAATGTTATACCACTTGGTTCCTATGATGTTCTCATTGGAATGGATTGGTTAGAAGCTCACAAGGTAAAGCTCGACTGCTATAATAAGACTTTTGAATGCATGGATGAAGAAGGGAACTCAATAGTTGTAAGAGGCATTCCAAAGGTGAGTTCTGTGAGGCAGATTTCAGCAATGCAGTTGAAGAAGTTTTGTAGGAAAAGTTTCCAATTGTATGTAGCTCATATTGTGGAGGCAACAGAGAATGAAACTCCTAGGTTGGAGGACTTCCATGTGTTGCAGGAATTCATGGATGTTTTTCCTGATGATATTCCAGGGATTCCTCCAAAGAGAGACATTGATTTCATAATTGACCTTGTTCCAAGAGCAACACCAGTTTCCAAGGCACCGTACAGAATGAGTACACTAGAAATGCTAGAGCTGAAGATGTAGTTGCAAGAGTTGTTCGAGAAGAATTATACCAGGCCAAGTGTGTCTCCTTAAGGAGCACTAGTTCTGTTTGCGAAGAAGGAATATGGTACACTCAGGTTGTGTATTGATTACAGACATCTGAACAAAGTCACTATGACGAACAAATATCATTTTCCTAGGATTGTGACCTCTTTGATCAAATGAGAGGAGCAAAGGTATTTTCCAAAATTGACTTGAGGTTAGCTTACCATTAGGTGAGGAACAAAGATGAAGAAATTCATAAGACAACCTTTAGAACAAGGTATGAACATTATGAGTTTGTAGTGGTACCATTTGGTCTCACAATTGCACTAGCTACATTTATGTGCCTTATGAATAGTGTCTTCAGCAGGTATCTAGACAAGTTTGTTCTTGTTTTCCTTGATGATATCCTTATTTATTCAAATAATGAGGAAGAGCATGAAGAACATCTAGTATTGACATTGCAATTTCACGGGGAGCATTAGTTGTATGCAAAGTTGAGCAAGTGTGACTTCTATAAAGATAGAATTCAATATTTGGGTCACATTATTTCAGAAGAGGGTATATATGTGGACCCTGACAAGATTGAAGCCATTATGAATTGGCCTACTCCAAGAAATGTGACAGATGTAAGATATTTTATGGGACTTGCAAGATACTACAGGAGATTCATTGAAGGATTCTCCAAGGTTGCACATGCCATCACTTCTTTGCGAAGGAAGGGGATAAAGTTTGAATGGACATCGAGGTGTGAAGAAATATTCTAGCAGCTGAAGAATATTCTCACAAGTGTACCAGTCTTGAAATTTGCAGACTTAGAGAAAGATTTTGTGGGTGTACTGATGCATGAGATCAAGGACTTGGAGGAGTTCTTATACAAGAAAACCACGTAATATGTTATGAGTCAAGAAAGTTCAAGGAACATGAGAAGAACTATGCCACTCATGATCTGGAACTTGCATCCATAGTACATGCTTAAGATGTGGAGGCATTACTTGATGGGCATAAGATTTGAGCTAAGGACAGACCATTGTGGTCTGAAGTATTTGTTTGATCAACCTACTCTAAATGCTAGGCAAGCTAGATGGATGGAGTTTTTATGTGAGTTTGATTTTGAAATCAAGCACATAAATGGAAAAGAGAATAAGGTAGTTGATGCACTCAACAGGAAGGTGCAGGAAATGCATGTGGCATCCATTAGTATCTGCCAATCGGAGTTGAGGAAGCATATTGTTAATCATGTTGCTAAAGATGAATTATATTCCCAGGTCAAGGACAAGTTGCAGCAACAAAGCCTTGAAAAGAAGTATGAGGGATATAAATTAGAAGAAGATGGACTCCTTACTTATAAGAACAAAATTTATATTCCAAATGTAGCATATTTGATGAGGGTTGTTATGGATGAGATCCATCAAGCTCCATATTTTGGTCACCTAGGATATCAGAAGACAATTGCTATAGCTACAAAGCAGTACTTTTGGCTAAGAATGAAAGAGGACATGGCTGAATATATTTCAAGGTGCATGAAATGTCAGCAGGTGAAGGTTGAGCATCAACACCCAACAGGTTTGTTGCAGCCTTTTCCAGTTCTAGAATGGAAACGAGGAGTTATTTCAATGGATTTTATTACAAGATTTCCAATGACTTGGAGACAACATGATTCCATCATGGTTGTGGTGGACAAGTTGATAAAGGAACCACATTTTATACCGGTTAAGTCTACGCATAAGACTGACAACATTGCAAATAATTCATGAAGGATATTTTCAAATTGCATGGATTTCCTAAGGTAATAGTCTCTGACAGAGATGTGAAGTTCACTTCCAATTTTTGGAAGGGATTGTTTGCAGATTTGGGTACAAATTTAAATTTCAACACTTCCTACCATCCTCAGATTGATGGGAAGACATAGAGAGTTAACCAAGTGCTTGAAGACATGCTTCACATGTATGTGATGGACAAACCAACCAAGTGGGAAGATTATTTACACTTGGTAGAGTTTTCTTACAACAATGGACAACAAGCATCCTTAGGGATGAGTCCCTATGAAGCTTTGCATTGTAGGAGGTGTAGGACACCGGTGACTTTGGATAATCAAGTGAACATGGTTGTGCTTGGTCCAGAATTGCTCAAGGAAATGGAGCAGGAGGTTGTAAAGATCAGGAAGAATATGAAAGCAGCCCAAAACAGACATAAAAGCTATGCAGATAAGAAGAGGGTGAACAGAGAGTTCAGTGTTGGGGATCATGTTTACCTCAGAGTGAGGATAAAAAAGAGTTCCTTGAAGCTTGGATGTTGTTCCAAGCTGTTACCTAGATACTCTGGGCCGTTTGAAGTGCTTGAAAGAATAGGGCTAGTTGCATATAAACTTGCATTGCCTACTAGCACTAGGGATCATAATGTTTTTCATGTTTCTTTGTTTAAGATATATGTACATGATCCAAACCATGTGATAAATTGGGATGTGATCTAGGTGGAACCTGAGGGAGAATTCCAAATCAAGCCAATGTGCATCCTCGGTAGGAAGGTCACAATGCTCCAGAACCGAGCCATAGGGCAGGTGAAGGTACAATGGGAGCAATATGGTCCTGAAGAGGCTACATGGGAGCTGGAGGATGCCATGCGATTAGCACATCCATTTTTGTTCAACTCTGCGAAGCCCTGAGGGCAGTACCAGCGTAGCATTTTTTTTCAATTTTGTAAAGCATGAAGGAAAGTGCCGTTGAAGGGGGAGGGAAATGTAACACCCTGGTTTTGACCCCATTTGCATTAAATATATATGATGAAAATATTGTAATTAATCATGGTGTGGAGCTAAATGCAAAATCTCCACCATTGATTTAGCGTTTTATGTTTCGACGATTAAAATCAAAGCCGGTGGTATTTTTTGCTAACCAACACATTATAATTTGGGACATCATATAAATATGTAATTTAATTAAAAAACCCACAACCAGCTATGTCAATGAAACAAATAATGAGATAGGGGCATGATTTCCTAAGAATGAAGGGGAGGGGACGGGTGATGTTTAACCTTGAGCCATTGGGGAAAATCCATGTGTGAAAATAAAACAACCAAAAACGTATGCCCATTCCCTCAAGCATTCATGTTTTAATATTCCCTCACGTTTTGGAGAGGGGAGGGACGTTTTTGATCATCCATCCTTCACGTTTTTGATCATCCATCCTTCATGTTTTCAGTTTTTCCTCATTGTGCATGCCCAGTCCATCATCTGGCTCTCACCGATACGTTGTGGTCCATTATGATCATTCTCTATTTCATTCTGTTCATGCGCACTGTGCATTCGTCTTGCTTACAGAATCGTGTTTTGTTCTGGGTTGTTTGCCTGTTGTTACCATCCTCAGCCGCGCAAAGGTTAGGGGTCTCCTTTGTTTGTTGAAAGAATGAGCAATGGAGATCACTCAATTTTATGAGAAAGATTGGTCATTTGTGATTTCCTCAGTGTTGTTGTGTATTGGTATCCTTTGTCACAGAGTGAGTGGAAGCCTGTTTTGCTGTGTTGACATTGTGGTTTGCTGTATGTGCATATTTTGCTTGGGTCTGAACTAGTTTGGAGTGGAATTGGATCTGAACTAGCTTGATAAACCTAGTGTACGAAGGAGCCTCATAAATAGATCTAGAGGGGATGGTTTTCTTCTTTGCACACCCTGAACAACATTGGAATGGAAGGCATAGCCCGAGGGACTGTGTAGCAGAGAAGGGGATGCTTCCTTGTGTTGGGTGTGTAGATGTTTTAGGAGCCAAGCCCGATCTGGTGCAGGTGTCTATAGCTCAATGGTTGAGCTCACTAGCTTGGCAGTTTAAGCTTTCTAGCTCCTTTGCAGCATGATAAACCCATCTGTTAGTTGGCTTGGCTGGTCCTTAATGTGAATGTTGGCCTGGTTGATTAGCTTGATAAACCCAACGATATATTGGCTTGTTTGTTTGCAGCCTGATAAACCCAACTGTGTTGGATTCGCTGAGTTTTGTTGTATCCTTGGCTATGTGTGAGCCTTATAGTGTTCCTTAATCCTTGTGGTAATCATGCCCAGCTCAGGGGTGGCAGTGCTTCTGAGAGATTGATGAGCGCACTAGCCGGTGGAACGTTGCAGCGACGTAGCTGGTTGCGGGACAAAATTCCTTCAAAGATAAGTAGATCTGTATTAATCTATGCATATGTATTTTCTTGATGAAATATGATGAACATGTTTAATGTATTGAATGGATGAATTGCTCCCGCTGTATAATTGAAATTGTATGCATCTGTGTATGTTTTCTTTCAATGCATTTTTAAATTATGTTATGGGGCTTAGATTTTCGGATTAGTGATGGCCTGAATGATCAAATCTGTCCAAAACTTCTGTTAACAGGTTGAATTTCCTTTCGCAACTCTCCTTTCCGCAACTTGCAGAATGCGGGATGCGGAAACGTCCTTCTGTAAATTTCATTTCCCACATTTTTCCTTCCGCAACTTACGGGATGCGGCTTCGCAGATCTATATTTCTGCAACTTTCATTTCCGCAACGTCTATTCCGCTTGTAGGATGCGGAATACGAGATGCGGGATCGCAATTTCCATATTTTTTCGATTCGGCAAACTCAAGCTTTCTGCACCGTTGATTCTTGCGGGTTGATCTATCTCCAGATGCAGGACAGATGATGACTGTCAATTTTCGTTGTGATCTTTCTTCGTCGTTCGATTGCCTCTGAGATATTTCTTCATAGATCATTGAATTGATCACTAACAGGATCAATTTCTCTCTTGTTGGGAAGTTGGTGAATTTATCCACAGACTTGTATAGAGTGAACGCAAGATGAGTTCATGCCTCTATAGATCTCTGCAAAACTGGGAATCCATAAAAATACATACAGAATTCAATGAACTTCGAGCTGGATGCGTTGGTTAGATAGCGATAATGGTCGCGTTCCCTCTCTAGTGGACGGGAGGGGACGTGACATCAATTCCCCGGCCATTTGTTTCCTTCGTGTGAACTATGCTATGCAAATACATTCGGTGTCGTGCATTTCATTTCTATCTGTTATGTCCTAGCATTGCCTTCTGGATGTGCAAATAAAATCGACAACGGTGGTCATTTGCAATGCCTCTTGTTTTCTATCATTTTCCTCGCCCTTCCTTCAGGTTGTGATTTTCAATATTCCCCCTATTCGATGCTCATGATATATGTCATGGTTTCTTTCGTTGTTGTTTTCTTTACCATGTTGCATGCATGCATGGGATTCATGATAGATAAAATGTTGCTTTATGCCTCCAATAAAGACTCAAACTCGCTTTGTGAAAGTTATCAAATGCTGTCATGGGGTCCACTAGAATTTTTAGGACCAAAATACATAATTTACCAAAAAGACAGGGTAGTAAAGGCCTGTAATGCTCGTTGCACGAGGAACACAAAGAAGAATGGCGTAATTTGCTAATTATACAATGCATCGTTATTATGTCATTTTTTTTTAACTTCTTGTGATTCTAGATATTAGCATCTATGCTACATGTCATTGGTGACCGAGTAAGACAGCCCTCCGCTAGTGATTCAGTAGAACGATGTGGAAACATCGGTCCAACAAAATAAAATGTGGCATGTATATGGTCTTGCATCCCATTTGCACACTGTAAATAATACCTTGTCAACAGTTAATGGTCATTGAGTAGAACCAATATCAAACACCAATTTGTACATAGGATGTGACATACACCTATTTTACTTTCACGAGGAACACACAATATGCTTCTAAGCTTTCCCAAACAAGGGCCTCGTCTTGAGGAACACCTTTCATAGCATGTGTTAAAATCAAATATATTTAATATTTAATTGGAATTGCTTGAAATGAATCTGAATGTTAATTATGATGACAGAAATTGGAAAAAAAACGATGCTCTCTCCAGTTGGATAGCTTGTGCTTCTTCCCTTTGCATGGATACTACATTTCAAGTTGAACTCTTGCTTAATTTGCAAGTTGAAAATTGAACCATCATCTAAGCTGCAAAAACAGTTCTGGGGAACTTATGAGCTATTGACCTCAATTCAGCCAGGCTGTACACACAGTTTTTCCTTCATCCACATAATTACTCCAGCGTACATGCTAATACTTGGATAGGATAGGCCATGGGGTTTTTAATAAAATGCAACGATATTGAAGAAAATGTATCTTTACCTTCTTCTTCAGATTGTGCCAACGCTCTCCACAAGGTGCTTTACATATTCCAAGTTCTTAACAACCCAGGCCTCCCTATCAACTGTAATGTCAGAACACTGCCCATAAGTCAATGCCTAGGTGAGTGAAGGTTTTTATATTTTGTTTTCTTGTGTATGAGTTGATATGGACTATGAATGGCAAGATTGAAACTGTTATTATTAGGTATTCAAACAACTAATGGAAAAATTCCCATCATTTGGTCACACACCAGATCACTATTTCAATTGATGAAATCTATGGGATTGATTACCTTACCCTTGTCATCAATCATTTGTATCTACACTCAGATTTTCAACTTAACCATCGATTAACTCCTACTATCACAATTCATATACAAGAAGGCTAATTTAGAACATATATGCGATCTCGCCTTGCTAGAACTCCTTTGAAAAACTCCTTAAGTCTTACAGTGCTCTGACTGGATCAATTTATTTCATCAAATGCATCCATGGACTTCATGTGCTTCACTCCTAGTTCTACTCATACCCACAACCTTCCATCAAATAAAAATACAATGCAGAGATAATGGCAAACTATAGAACGATGATTTGACAATGGCCCACAATCTGTCGAACTTCCTCATTAAGGTTTCACGATTTTGTTATTCCTTTGTTTCCATTGTTCTGTGAATGTGTGGGTGGATGTTTGTTTGGTCTGGCGTCTCAACTTCTGCCATCTTTAGTTCTATGCCAATTCTGATAGGTCCAATGCATGGTTCCTATTGGCACCTCTGTCTCCTTCTCTAAAACGAGTTGTAATGCTCCTCCTCATCACGAAGGCGATATCAAAAACCTTAAGTCAAATTTTATAAAATGCGTCTTTAAATCAAATACATGTGGTAAAACTAATGGTGTATTGTAGAGATTACACCGAGTCGCCATGATTTCGATTTCCAATTTTTAAAAAGTGTAAGTTGGGTGGTGGCGGTGGTTTTTATGCTAAGTTGCAATTACAAAAAAAGGATTAAACCTGTAGGTGGCTACTGCCTTACTTGGTTGGTGGTTGTGGTTTTTAGGCTAGTCATCTCTAAGTTGCATTGAAACCAAACACAATGTAACACAACGTAGACAAGCTTTTCCAGAATAAGTTATTATGAGTTTTTATATCTACTTACCAACCTCGGCAGGTATCGGTTGCTATGCAACAGTTGTTAAAGTGGTATCCAAAAGTTCCTATAAACATGACTAATTCATGCTCTTTATATAGAAGTCTTTGCTCAATTTTTTGTATTGTTGAATTGGTATCTTAATTTTTTATACAATTTCATCTTTTTAATGACAAGTGTGTTTTATGTTTTTTTTTTACATTGATTATCATCCTCGATGGAGATATATATAATTCGCTTGGGCGTATATGTTCGGGGTTTTACATGAGAATTTTTTTGTGTTTTATAAATTTTTTGCATAAAAAATGTTTTTTTTAACTATTTTTTTTCCTGTTCAATGGTTAGTACAACTGACGTTCCTCTAGGGTATGTATTGTTCCCCAGGACCAGATGGTCGGCTATGGTCAACAAATTTTTAATGCAGCAGTATATAGCTTCAGTCCAGGTGTGCGCTTTTGCAAACAATGGGAGATGTGCTACAACTTTTCTAGATGCAATGCATTGAAAAGAAGTTAATGTAACCACTGGCTAGCTATTCCCTTGTCTTTTCAGTATTCTGGATGGACTAATTTTGATGTCCTTTCAGTATTCCCGATGGAATAATATTGAGCTGGCTTCCATTTCGAAAACTTGCACAATGTTCATTTGGTCTTTTAGCTTCAAGGGAGGGCACAACCCTGCCTAGAAAGTGGTCAGATCAACCATGCAAATTTGACACAACATTTGTTCTATTTTTCTTGGTTAAAACTTATATTGGCTACCCTTTGGTTGAGAGTGAGTATGTCAAACTGGTTTGTCTTTTTACCCAGCTTGTTAATCTTCGCTTTCTTTCAAACAATGGAGTCCGTGTGGAACTCAGTAAAGGGCTTTATTCAACATGTACGCCCTCTGGTAGTATTTTTTATTACTAACTTCTTGTCGAACAGTGGAGTCTTTGTGGAACTCAGGAAAGGGGTTTTTTCAACAGGTAATTTTCAATTTTTCAATGACAGTCCCAAAATAAAACATGTAACAATAACTCAGAATGAAGAATTTCACATCATGTTAAGGTATTGCAATATTATGTTCAGATCAATCCTATAAACTACCAAGGTAAATTTCTAAACCAAACTGTCAAGGAAATAATCTTTGTTCACTATTTGCATAACAATAATTACCCCTTAGGTTTTTTGGGTAATTATTGTGAGGAAAACAGTGAACAAGAAACGCCAGCGACAGTATGAATGGATGTCAATTTTAGCTCACCTGTAAATTTTTGGGGGAAAGGGTTGACCTTAAAGAAGCTGAAAACAAAATTCTGTTTTTGTTGTGCATGCCAGAGATAGTATGAATGGATGTCAATTTTAGCTCACCTGTAAATTTTTTGGGGAAAGGGCCGACCTGAAAGAAGATGAAAACACAATTATGTTTTTGTTGTGCTTGCCACTAATAAATAGATAACAGTTCACAATCGAGAGATAAGAGTAAAAGTACCCTGAGAGATAAGAGTAAAAGTACCCTGCCCAATGTTTTAGACCTGAAAGAACCTGAACACGAAATTCGTTTCTTTGTTGTGCATGTCACCGATAAATAGACAACAACAGTTCACAATCCAGAAATAAGAGTAAAAAGACCCTATTTAGAATCGTCGAGTAATTAATTTGAACAATCACAGTATTTATAGTCAACCACTACATAGATACATCTCATTTCAATTATTCTTTTGAAGTTGTTTTTGTGAAATCCGTCCCATGGTCGGGATTTATATAATGTTCAATTTTCACTTTGTAATATGAAGATCTGGTATCACTCCGCAGGTAAAGATGAAGGATCAGAGGATTAAATCTTGAACTTCATAGATAGATAGATTGATATCACCTGTATGTATTCTTTCAAACCATTGTTCTTCTGGTTTGTTCTGTGTGTATGAAGATTGCAATAATCTAATCTTCTGTATCTTGTATAAAGATCTACTGCTCAAACTGTGTCATTTTGATGGTTATGTGTTGTATGATAATTTTAAATCTAACCGTGTTGTATGTGGATTTCATGGAGGATTCATGATATGCAGGAAATGATTATGAAAATTTAATGGAGGATTCATGATCTGGAGGAATTAGTCAGACAACAAAAAAAAATTAATGTAAAAAAAAAACATGATATGCAGGAATGAGTCAAATAGAAAACTTGTGAAGATTTGAATTATTTTATGACATTGATTGTAAAGGGTGACAATTTTATTATTAATATTTGAGAACCAAGGAAGATTCAAATTAGTTTTCAATATAGGTTTAGAGATCTTGATATTCAACTCAACGCCTTTTTTTTTTACACTTTTCAAACCATAAATGATTAAGTTATTCATATATATACCATTTTGCCTTCCAAGTTCGTCCTAAACTTCTATAAAACATTAAAACATTTTTAGACAACTTTATAATTATGTGTTTAAAAAAAATAAAATGATCAATTATATATAACCAAAAAGTAGTTATAATAATTAATTAATTAAAAGAAATTATAAATCATAATGGTAGTCATGTGTTTTTATTTATTTATTTGTTTATATATTTTCAATCTATTATAGAAACCAATTTTAGAATATATTTTACTTAAATATAATTTTGTAATTTTAATTTACATAATAAATATTTACATACTAAAATTTAAAAAATAAAAACATTAATGTCAAACTTTAAAATACATTAAAAGAATAATAAATTTAAATATTTCCATATAAAAACTTAAAAAATAAAAACATTCACATAATTTGAAATATATGTGTGAAGACTCTTTTTACAATAGAAATAAGATTTCTTCATTAAAACATTATATAACATTATTAATGTAATATGACAAGTTATTTATTAATGAGATTTCTTCATTAAAACATTATATATATATATATATATATATATATAATATGTTAAGTTATTTATTAATGTTATATGACAAGTTATTTATTAATGTTATATGACAAGTTATTTAAAAAAAAAATTCAATATACGAATGAAAACATGTATTTTTTCAACCTAATTTACTTCAAGGCACATGATTAGTTTTGTATCTGTCCAACTTGCATGTAAAGTTCAAGTGACATTTTTTCATTTTGAATTGTAGATTGTACATAAAGATAAGAATATTAGACAAAGCTACATTCATGAAGTAGTAATTGGGATCTCACACACACACATGAACTGGATGACAAAGATAATGTTCAAAAGGATTCAAATGTAAAAAAAAAAAATGCATTATGTAATAAAATAACTTTACTATGCATATTTTAATTTTTAGTTATATATTTTTTTCCAAAGAAAAAAATAGCTTCATTCTCACTAAATAAACATGGACCTCCCTTTCTAGGCATACATAAAGGTGGTCATATATAACTTACTTGACATGTAGAAAGTTCAAGTGGCACACTCTCATCTTCAATTGTTGATTGTATATATATTAGGGGACTATATATATATATATATATATATATATATATATTCTTCTCCTCCTTGAATGTATCAAGTTCAAGTGACACTTCTTCACTTTGAGTTGTAGATTGTACATAAACCTAAGAATATTGGACAAAGTTACATTTATGAGGTAGTAATTAGGGTGACATATACTATAAAAATAACAGAAGTATATTTATGTGGATTGAATGATAAAGATAATGTTGGAAATGATTCAAATATATTAAAAAAAACAACTTCACTATGCATTATGTATTTTGAAACATAAATTTTGTTTTATATATATAT